>BGPR01004652.1:0-78375 GCA_013235015.1 Araneus ventricosus | reverse complement strand
TCGTCGAATATCTCCCTGTGCGCCGTCCCCACCCCGTCAGGCGAAAGATTAATCAATCACCCCACCCCCAACTGTTAGTCAAAAGCTTCCCCCACCTGCAAGGGTTACCTTCCCTTCCCTCGGAATGGGGGGATTGCATGAAGTCATGCAATCTCGCATTGAGTCTCGATGCATGAAGTCGCGCGGCTGAAATAATTAAAATCTTTCAGGAAATTCAAAATATCCCGAGCTCATTAAAGAAATCCAAGCCGCGGATATCTCCCTGGGAGAAGTTTATGATTCTTGCCAAGGCGCTTCGGCTCAACACTGTAACACTGGACTAAGTGAACACCAGAAAAACAATCACGACCTGCCAATCTTCAAAGCTTGCTATAAAAGAAAATAAATAAATAATAATAATAATAATAAAATATATTAAAAACTAGATGCCAATACCATCACTGCGATTCGTAGCACCCCAAATTAAGACCTACTTGCTCTTTCTCCCGCCCGACATGACTTTCACATCAGAGGTGAGACCTCATTCCTTAAATTCATTTATAAACAATCTGTTTATGACATATATATATGTACTTATTTGTATCAAACTAATGATATTAATAAGCCACCAATATCAATATGCGAACTCTACTGTTTTCCAATTAATTAATGCAAGAACATATACAAATTTTTAAAAACGCTTATTCTCCTGTCCTTTTTTAAATTAAATGTCCGTAAATTCTCTAATTAGGTGCAAACAATTATATCATGCCACTAACCACTTATATTGCAAGTTGAATTGCAAGATTAAAGCTCCTTGAGGCTGTGCGCTTCCAATGATCCCCCCCCCCATACATGAACATATTATTGCAAACTGTGTGCAAATATTAATCTTGACAGATTTTTTTTAAAAGTGAAAAGAATAAATAAAACACAAATGAAATTTGTGTTACTAAAAGGCTAAGCTTATAAACTTTAAAATTGAATATAAGTATTTTTGTGACTTCATATTTTGGAAAGATATCGCCGAAAAATGACAAAATATTGATTAATTTTTAATATTTTGTGGTTAAAAAAATAAAGGTTTAGTAGTTCGAAGTCATACCATTGCCTAGCAACGAAGTATCTATAAATTTGCTAATTTCAAATTGGTCTGTATCTATTCAATTATTTTTTAATTAAATTTTAAAAATGAATAAAATCTAAAGGAAAACTGGCACAAAGTTGGTATCATTGAAAAGGTAGAAATTTTGAATTTTAGGATAGTATAAAAATATATTTCGTGGGGGATAAATTTCTCAGAAGTTAATACGGTAAAATGGGAAAATTTGTATCAATTATTAATTAACTGGATGTTTCAGTAGCTTTTGCTCTTTGAAAAGTTGGCAGTAATCTTTCTCTTGACTTAAATAATAAGTTTTCAAAGCTTCGTTAAAATCGATCAAGTTGTTTAGGAGGAGATGTGGAACATGCATACAATGACTTTTATTTATATTAATATTTGCCGCGCTATTATTATTTAGACAAAAGAAAATTTTAAAAACTTGCAAATAGGAAATTTTTTTTTTAGTTTTTATTGCATTTTAATGAAAGCACTTTTAAAAGTTTTCATGTACTTTTTATATTTCATCAAGCAAGTTTTGAAAATTCAAACCCTGTCATATGAACCAGTAACAATTAATTGTTAATGATCGCTGTAAACATGAGAGTTCCCTGGTTTCACGAAAATTTATGCCAATTTTACAATTCTACTAGTTTTCTGCTCGATATTAAATTTGCAGTGAAAAATCCAAATATTTAAATCAATGATAAAGTTCTTGTTCACCATCGCCAAGCGATCCTGATATACCTCTGGTTCTCAGGAATAGCGTTATTCCTCTTCCTCAAAAGTTTATTCCCCCAAAAGTGACCACCCAAATTCTAATTGCCCGTGACAACCACAAAAGGACCTTGAGAAGCAGCTGACCTTCTTCGCCTATTATGAGCGAGGGGGGCGGGAAAGAAGTAGCGATTTTCTACGTCAGAGCCTGTTTTCGGGCAATAAACAGTGAGGAGCTTTCTACGCCGGAGCCGGTTTTAGAGTAACTATCGAAGAACGACTTTCTGCGACTGAGCCGGTTTTAGAATAGTCATCGGAGAGCGACTTTCTACGTTCTAGCCGGTTGAAGGGTTAATGATATACTAAAAATTGATTAGTTTTTAATTTATATGCAAAAAACTAGGAAAATATGTTTTCATATTTTTGGGCTATAACTAAAATTCCTATAAAAATGTTTGGTGTCAAACCACAAGTTTGTAATCAACACCAGAAAAAAGATGAACGAGTAAAAAATTACAACTCCACCAGATTTTAATTAAAAAAATTATTAAATGATTGGAGAAATCGAAAAGTCAAAGACGAAAGTCCCGCCAGACGGGAGCTGTGAAAATCTCAGTTCGAGGGTTTCTAATTTCAAAGGAACAAAGGGTTGCTTTTCATCTTCCGAATGCGAGCTCCGCGTTACTCAGTTCTCGAACTTTGCCCCTTAGTAGGGGCAGAACTGTATGCAGCTCTGGTATGTCTCTCTCCTGATTCATGATTGATTTCCCTTCTTTTAAAGCTTTTTTTGCTATTTTGCCATTTTCATTGTTCATTGAACTGTCAAAGTGGAAAAGAAAGCCAGTTAGAATAAAAAAGAAAATTCCAGTTTTTAAAACAAATTTAGGTGAAAATACAGATCTTCACCCCTAATGGACGAGCCACCAATGGAAGTGGAGAAATGGGTGAGATATTTCAAGAAAATTAAAAATACATGGAAAACGATAACAAGGTAATTGGGATGTGAATACGTTGGGGTTAAAAAAAATGGACCTGTTTCAAAATCTAAAGAAAAAAACTATTCCTTTAAAGAGAAAGTAAAACAAATTTGCGTAATTTTTTAATAATATGTTAGATACATATCTGATTATTTTTCGATTTCTTGAACTATTTTTTATGTAAATTTTAGTGGAATAATGAATACATTGTACACTGTTTATACGAAAAATTTTTGAAATGACTCAAATGCGAAATTTTAAATTTCTCAATTGTTAAGAAATTTTTAAAAAAAAAATATTATTTTAAAAATCGGCATGACAAAAATCATAGGACTTAAATAATTTTATGTAAACCTCATTCAAAAGATTAAATTTCGCAGGCCTGTGTTATCTTCTACAAAAAAACATTATTTGCCATTTTTTGGTCTAATTGAAATGGACTATAAAGGACAAAAGTATTGAATCTGAATAAAGTCAAATATAGCCTATAGAACTGCCCCTGCATCTTTGATATCAATCGGCAATAAATTCCTTTCATGTTAAATAAAACGAACTTTTTCATTAAGACCATTAAACAGTTAAAATTTTATTAACTCTTTAAATATTAAGAACATTTGAATTATCTCTTGACAACTATTTTGCATGGTAAAAAAAGTTAAAAATACATTTTATTTTGAATTATTTATTCCTTGAAGACAATATTTATCTGCAAACAAATGTGTAGGAAGATTTCTTCCAGAACATCGGAAATTGAATTTTAGAAGTTTAATTAATTAATTTTTTATTTATATATTTTTGTTTAAGAACGATAAAATATTTGCATTTGTATACGGGTGCATTGTAAATACTATTTTTTATATTTGAAAGAAATTTAGTGATTTTTAAAAATTACTTTTCTCTTAAATTATCATCCAGCATTCTAGATATTCAATGCAATGATTTAAACTCTTAGGGTAACTGTAGAAACCTCTAGATGCGATATTATTTTAAAACGAGATTTTAGTTCATAAACACAAAATAATCTTTCTAACTTTTTATTACATTCAGTTACCTTCAATGGACTTGTAAGTGGTTGCTCTTCAACTCAGTTAAAAACCGAAACGCAAAAGAAGTTTCTCAAAGCAACAGCTCCTACTTTAAAACCCGTTAATGTCTCTCGTTTCGGTTTCATTTAATCCGTTTTTTCCAAAACATGATGTTCTTCATAAAGATGGGGAGTATAAAGATTTCTGGTTTTTGAGTTAATATCTGTATTTAAATCCTTTCTACTATTGAAAAGGCTAGTAAAATATTTTATTGTCTTTTGGTGAACATTTTACAATGAAGGATCTTTCGAATCTCTCTTTTCGAATAGAAGATACATGGTGTTCCAAATACACACCGAGGTTGAAAGTACCGCCTACACTGAGAAATAGCCATTTCAAGGTACACTGTGTTGTTTCAAAATATACTATGCGTTGTTGCATACGATTACATGTATAATATGATTCGAAAATCATGGCGAAGCAAGATGCAAATATGCAAGTTGTACTTACATAGAGTGAAAATATATTTACACATCATATGAGTTCAATCGAGCACTAAAATGTCTAGTAGCATCTTCTTTACACTTCATATTTTTAAACCATAATTTAATGCAGTTGATCGAATACCAGAATTTTAGTTTATGCATGGTGCACATGATTTCGAATACTTTTGAAGCAATTCAGATTCAAATATTTCAGATGAATATCTAAATCTAAATATCTAAATATTATTAAATAAATTTAAACGAAACTGCTTTTCTAAATCTCCATTTTAGATACTATTTTAGTATGATAATTTTTGTGAACTTCGAGAAGTTTCTTTAGAACTGTTAACTGCCATGTTAAAAAATTGTGGTTTCCAATGAAAGAAATGAAATCATCAATGGAAATAACTCAATTGTTCTCGCTGAACACCTGTTTGAGTCTGACATTTGCAAAACGAAATAATTCAGTAAAATTACGCAGACAAAATTTCTTTCAGATCATTCACAATTACATACTCTACAGACATAGTTTATAAATTAAAAGGATGTAAAATAAATATCAAATGTGAGTGAACGTGCTTTGAAGATCCACCACTATTTTAATTAAACTTTTTTTTCTATATAGTTTTTTTTTCACCAAAAAAACAACTTTTTTAATTTGAACACTACTTCTTTAATTTAAAGAACGGTCTTTTATGTCCTAGCTGGTAATCGAAATTAAAACTTGTTATCTTTTGAATATACTAGGAAATAAGCGAAGTGGTACCATTTTTCTTCCGATTTTGTGGTTTCAGCGCCATCTGTTAGCTGTATAAATGTGTCTATTTCAAAACAGGTAGAAGGAAACACCATTATCAGAATTAATCATTTAAATTATTGGAAATGTAGGAAACAATGTTAAATTGGAGAGAAAAATTTATATGCTATTTCCTTTACAAATTTTACTTCATTTATCGACAAAAATAAGAAAAAAATTATTGATGGAATAACGAATCTCTGTGTGTTCAAGGTGATAGAACAGCCATGTTTCCCTAGCTAACGTTGTAAGCACCATGTAGAAACATTTCATACGCTCATAATTAGCAAGACATACTTTTTCACTCTTTGGAAATGGAATTCGGAGAGGAATACTAAACATTTTGGAAAATTAGGTGATTGAATTCAATAATATATAATAAATTATTTACTGTATTATGATTTATTGAACAAGTTCGGATTTTTGAAAATTGAATTTCAATTCATTTAGACGTTGTCATTAAGACTTTCTAGGAATGATTAATAGAATGGCAGCTCGAACAGCTCTAGAATTGAAATCAATTATATTTTCATTGTTTTTTACAACCAACTCGTATATAGATGGTGCATCACGAGTAGGATATATTGCAAAAAAGCCGTCAGTCCCGCATAAATTTTAGTTTGGAAAATTTTATTCAAGGATCATTGCATTTTGCATAAAACATAAAATAGAAAATTTTATATAGTGTTAATATCATTATCGAATCTCAACTATGTGGACATTCTCATCTATTTACATTTTCTGCCTCCATTTTTCATTCTATGTTACATTTTCTCAAATTAGCGTTAACATTTCACAACATTTATCCAAGCTAAAGATGCAGGGGGAAAAATTCTGAATTAATCTGTGGAAGTAAGAATAAAAAAAATGTTATTGTTAATTATATATTTTTGTTGTAACTATGAAAAAGGATTGATAAACACAGATTGATATTATGTTTAAAATTTAAGTTCTTTAATTTTTAATTTTTTAAAATTTTATAAAGAAAAATTAAGTTAATGAGTAATTCTCAGTTCTGGTCTCAATTAAGTAGGTTAATACAGTAAAAAACAGAGTCGTCAAGATATATAAAAGATCTTTTGTTCCGATCAAACTTTATAAAACTTATTAACAATAGTTTTTTCTAATTACAAATGAAAATATGAAATTTTTTATAATTATTTTTGTTTTCATTTTGGTAAACCATTTGTCAGATTATTATCGCTATATCAAGTAAATTCACTCATTCAGTTTTTCAGGTTGTTTAGTTATTTTATTGTTGTCTCTTCCTTCTTAGTTCTGGCTTTTCTTCTGATTTTCTGTCCTCTCTCGTAAGACTTTGCTTTTCTTTCTCGTCAAAAAGTAAAACAAAAATTTGTTGCAAATAATATTCTGTATCCTTTTCAATTTAGAAATGAAGAATAGTTTATTTAAATCTTATCATGATTACATACGTTTTTTCCAAATGAATATTGCGAAATAGTCGCATACACATACATTTTTAATGGAAAAAAAATACTTTCTTACTGAATATATTTGGGTGGCCCATCTACCTAAAGTATTTGAAAGTTAGGAAAGCATCTCTGGAGTCGTCAGACAACAGGACTACTAGGGCTTAACAGGTCATCGGTAGATTAACAATATGACATACAATAAAATGGTAAAAAATGAAGAAATAAATTTTGATGGTAAAAGTAAATAACTATCATATATATTATTAGTTTTTTAGGACTTGCATCAACTTTTTTTATTTTTTTTTATCTCTAGTATTAAATATTTTTTATTGGCCTTCAAAACGATTTTTTAAGCGATCGAAGATCATATATTAATAATGTTAGCTGAAATTTTAGTAATCCATTCCATGTCTAAGTTGAAGTGAGCAAAGTATGCGATTGGGCGTTGTCTATGGGGAAGAAAAAGGAACCACCCTGATTATTTTGCCGTCGTTCATCGTGTAGTATTAACGCAAAAAGTACCAATTTTCAAGGAAATAATGTCTAGTAAAGATTTCTTAAAATTTTCATTTAGTCATAACATATTTATAATTGTAAACTAAATTGTCCTAATGGAAACACACATTTCTTTAAAACATCTGCAAACTGCATAAAATTTAAGCTGGCATATCAAAGTTCTTCTATCCACATCGTTTTTTGATTCAGAAATTATATAGAAATGAAATTTTGAATTCTAGTTTTAAGTAAAGAATTTTGAATTTGATTTCATTTTAAGAAATAATATAACTATTGAACTAAATTTTTATGTAGTATGAATTATTCTACACATTTACACTCTTACATTTTTGGAATTTACCAAATAATGAGCACATGAAATTTCGATCGAAATTGATGTCAAATTTTTTTTTGATTAGCAACACTTATAAATTAACAGTAGGTTGAAGCACACATTGGATTTGATATAGCTTGAATTACTCAGTTTATTCGTAAAAGAAATTTTGAAGTGTGCATTAAATCTTCTATTTTCACTCTAATTCGCAAAAGTATTTTATTATTAAATATAATCATTGCACGATTTTATTTAAGAACAGTATAGCGTATATATATTTAACTATTTGTAGTATAAGATTTTATAAATTATAGTGGTGGATATTGCACTCCTTTCTTATGCCCATCAAGTTTTAACCACAGTTGTAAATGTACCATTACTTGAAAAGGACATTTGAGTGATTCTACCGACATTTAAAGACAAGTAGATAACTTCTCTATCTAAACTTAGATACTAGCCATTTTTATTCGAACACAAACATACGATATCTTCCGGTATATTCTAGCTATTAACAAAAATTTATTTTTTGGAGTATTTTTTGGGCATGGCACACAAAACGAACAGGAAGAGCCAGAGATAATTCTCTTCCAATTCCAGAAGGGCAGATCCAGTAGCTCGTCCTGTCAAGTCAAACAAAAAAAGAGGCGCAGTCTGGGTTCACGCCGTAGATTTTTACGTGGAAAATCATCGGTATAATAAAATCATAAAATAAGTATTTCGTTTAATATGTAATTTAATTATCAATCCCTTTATTACAAATCACAAACTACCACAGACCCTTGCTACATGCGATAAACTTGTGATTTATCTATTCTATAACCATTATACTACTCTGTGTAAACATTGCATTAAAGAGATTCATAAATTACATATTAATACGAAATACTTGTTTTATGATTTTATCCCGACGTTTTAAAGAAAACTATACGGCGCGGACCCTAACAGTGCCTTTCTTATGTTTTATTTAGAATAGCTTCTGTTGGCACCACCTGTTGACAGTATATAGAACTACATTTCGTGTAAGCGCAGTAGAACATTATTTACAACAAATTCTCATATTTCCCGCAATATTCAAATGCTTGAATTCAAATTTTAATGCAATGCTTCTCTTATGTATTGTCAAGTATTCTGTAAGTTTTGTACAATTCGGAAGCAAACTCTGCATGTTATAATAAGAAAACAAGCGGAGTTTGAAATTTTCAATTAAATACCGATTTTTACTTACATTCTGATAAAAATATTTATTGTCTAACTTTAGGTCCTAGTAATATTCCTCAAGCTCTTTAAAATGACACAAGAATCAACATCCTAGCTAAACGCGTTTCCACGCTACACTTATTTATAATCTTACATGAAGGTAATTCATAACAATCACGCGCATGTTCTTACACTGGTACGATGACGTCACAGGCAGAACAAATACTTTGCGACACACTGTTACAGATATGATCTATCCGTTGTGGGGTCAACCATTCTTTTCGCATTATCAGTGTCGTAGTTATTAGCGACTCAAATCTGACGGTATTTTGTAACACAAGAAAATGCAACCGACTATAACTGTAACGAGCGGAAAGACATTTTCACGTTAAAATATCTTTAATGCAAATTAAAGATGAGATACAGTTGCCATGTGTTAGTCGAACGATAAGAAATGCATTGCACATAAATCCTATTTCTGTGTACACGAAGTTGAAACGAAAATCTCCTCTTTCCAAAAGTCATATTGATTCACATATAAATTTTGCCCGGGAACGTTTAACGGCTGACACCAACCGGAATGATATTGTATTTTTAGACTAAAAACTGCTTTATTTGAATTATTTATGTAGAATGGGAGCCTAGGTTCAGGTGAGGACACATTTCTGCTGTTATAGTAATTTAATGGAAAAGACGAAAACAAGGTACGAACATAAAAGAAAAGACATAAATTAAAAGAATTAAGATGGCGGTCACTGCCCATTGACGTTAAATTAAGATAGTCATTCATCACGGCAATTCAGGTATCGCGTTTCAACGTTCCATCGCACACAGTCTGTTCTTCGGAAAGGCGGGCTCAGTTCTGTCGCTAGCAAGAGAAAAGATCCGTCGCGTCACGTGACGTGTACTGGTGGAGCGTTGCCAATCGTTGCTTTTAAACTACGGCTCCAGACGGCATTCTTGACGGTGTGTGGGCGGAATACCACAATTATATGGATTTATGTTTTACTGGTGTGATCTGAATAAAGAACACGAACTTTTTAAAACCGCCAATTCGGAAGGGGATCTGTCATGGTTCCTTCTGCATTTGCCACCGGCGGTGTAACTCAAATTGTTTCTGTAGAAAATAAAATGAATTCAGTGTTATATCAGAACATTCTGGCAGATAATTTGTTGCCGATTTCTCCTCTGTTGACTGTTCATCAGTAGATTGTACATCTCAACAAAACGAAGCATGTGTGCATATTTCATTACTCCACAAAATCCTAGATGAAAGCAGTTTCTTACAAATTCCTGTTAAAAATTCTTCAATGGACATCTCGGATTCCCGACCTGAATCCAACGAGAAAACTTTCGGGCATTCTTGCTCGATATGTTTACAAGAATGCTCGACAGTAGAAAAGCAAGTCTGATCTAAAAACCAAAATAAAAAACTGCTAAAATGAAATTGACCCGGACTTCTCCCAATGTCTTTCTGGTTCTACGAACCGACTATTAATACAAGTAGTAGAAAAATGTGGTTCGAACATCACTTACTAAAGAATAAATCATATCGACTCTATATTTTTTTCCAACTTCAACTGTATTGTAATTTCTCTTATAAAAGTTTACATAACGCAATTAAACTTAAAATTATTTTTGCTGTGATTTAATTATATCACGAAGTATACTTACATTTCAAATAAATTTGCATTTCAAAAAATTATGATTTATATATTTCTAGTCTTATGTCATGCAGTTTTGCGACTTTATACTTTTTTCCAGTACTGTATAGAGATGGGAAGCAGATGATCGGAGGATACAAAATTTTTTCGTGGCGATGAGCAGTAATCTCTACATATTAAAAGATAAGAAGTGTCGCAGAAAAGTTGTTAATTTCTCTTTGGCGATGGCAACGACAGGCTTTTCTACAAAACAAAACCGGTAGCCATGTTAGGCATGACTTCATGGGCATGCCTTGCTACTATATTCGCTCTGGTGTAAAATGACTTTTTCTCTAAAAAATGAGTTTAAAACATAGAGTTCATAAAATTCCTTATAATATAATGAAACTTGGGATGAAATTGTTCTAAAGAGATCAGTTGGAAATTAACCTGATTGGCTTAGGCGATCCATAGAACGTTCAGATCTACGTCAAAATAGTTTAAGACAGCGAAGGGGAAATCTTGTTAAATTCACAAATGAGGTGAACTATCTTTACTATCGTGAACATCATATATTGGGTACTATTCCGTTATACTCACATCACTTGGCACTTTTATTTGATGAATTTTCTTTTAGCGCTGAATCGCCAGATTGACTCAATTTCTTTAATGACGATAGTTGACGCGCGCTGTATTTTTGGCTAACTGAAGCATTAGAAGCCAGAATGAGATGATCTGGCCGAAATGGCACGATATACATATAACGGAGAGCAGATGCTCTGCTCGAGAGTAGATAGTGTAGAATATTATAACAGCTCTGAGCAAATCCCTATCATTTTCATTGTGATTCCATAGGCATAGATCTGATTTCTTGAATAAAAGAATTATTGTATAATTTTGATGGATAGTTCGCACGTTCTTTACATAAATAACACTACTAATAACGATACGAAAACTCCAGTAACGACTACCCCTAAGCTTTTCCTTAGCGAAATATAACGTATAGAAGCCCTCGTATGTTTTCTGCTCTGAAATGACTTTAGGTGAAGTAAAAAGTGAAACTGTCATACTTCGTTTGTTTTATTTCCAGTTACTTGCCTTTTCTAATCTGAGGTATTTAACCAGAGTCTTAAGTTATAGTTCTTATGATAGTTGTTGAATTTAATTCAATTAGAAATTCATAGAAACGCAATCTAGAAAAATATATATATTTACCACTTTTAAAAAAGTATTTTTAGGTATATAAAAATTCGAATTGTCCCATATCGTGCCTTAAATTAGTGTTCCTTAAACATTGGTATTTCAGCTATCGATAGTTTTATTTCAGGCGATAGTTTAAAAACTATGGATACTACGTATAAACGAGACGCGAGTACGTATGCAACGTAAATATACATGAAACATATGTACGTATGTAACGTACATATGTAACTTACGTCATAAGTATATATGAAACGCGAGTACGTATGTAACGTAAGTATATATGAAACGCGAGTACGTATGTAACGTAAGTATGTATGAAACGCGAGTACTTATGTAACGTAAATATACATGAAACGCAAGTACGTATGTAACGTACGTCTGAAACGTACATATGTAATTTACGTCATACGTATATATGAAGCATGCGTCTGTATATGACGTACGCTCATACGTAAATATGAAATATGCTTTCGTATGTATATATGAAACATGATTACGTATGTAAGATACATACGTATGTAACATACATACGTATGTAACGTACATACGTATGTATGTAAAAAGCAGAGTATATAAATGTACAATGAACGTACGTATGTGGCATGTATACGTACATGCGTAACCTGTATACTTTCGTACATTATATATGTATGTGCGTTATATAGATACCTTCGTACATACACGCGTACGTTACTTACCTAGGAACGTTTCATATGCACGTATGTAACGTTCGTAAACTTACGTACGTTTATAAGGTAAGTACTTGTGTATGCAACTTATTTACGTATGAAATGTATATATGTATATAACGTACGTAGTTATCTAAGTAACATACTTGCATAGATATGTAACATACGTACGTAAGCATTAACGTTCTAAGTTTATAATGTGCTATGAACGTACGCATGTGGCATACATACGTATGTTTCAAACATACATATGTACGTTACATACGTAATCATGATTCATACATACGTGAGTTCAAATGTATGAGCGTTCCTTGCATAGACCGTACGTTACATACATATATACGTAAGTTACATTCATACAGACGGACGGATGTTACACACATGCGAACGTACATATATACGTACATATATCCGTAAATTTTTACTTACAAACTTAGTACTTAACATATATACGTAACGACGTTGTTCGTTACGTATATATGTTAACTATATACGTAATATGTACTTATAGTACCAAAAATACTCACCTACAAACTTATCACATTACATGCGTATGTACTTAGTACTTTAAATATCTATATACTACATACGTTACTTCCATACATATATACAGATACGAAGTACATAAATTTCTCAGTAATCCAAGATCAATTCCTCGACCTATTTATTACTTGGAAAAAAAACTATCGATAGTTTGAAAACAATCTAGAGTAAATACATGAGAAATTAAAGTTAAAATTTGAATAATACAAATATGCATCAATAATCAAAGTGGTAATAATTATTTAAAACACCCCCTATAACAACACATAGACTTGTTGCTTGAGAGAAAACAATCGATAGCTTCAAAACTAACGACTAGAACTGCAAGATAAATTAAAATTCAGTACCATATATATAAAAACTTGCTTACATCAAGTCAAAAATTAATTTATTAAAATGTCCAAAATTTACCAAAAAGGTCAATATTTAATTTATACAAAAATGCATCAATGATAGGTATTATATAATACATCACCCCCACTGACACAATACACGACCCGCCACTAGATTGAAGCAACACTATGGACAGTCAATAGTTTTGAAACTATCGACTGAAAATGCGCCTATCGATAGTATTGCCCGAGAGGAAATTATCGATACTATCGATAGTTTCGAAAACTCGATACTATCGACTTGGCTTCGATAGTATCTATTGTCTATCGATGTTTAAGGAACACTACTTACAGACATGAAATTTCCTGCTTTTCAAACAAATTAAATAAACAGCATAAATGACATTTATTACTAGTTTGACTAACAGAAAGTTAAGTGAATGTGTATGTGACGATTCTGCTGACGACAATGAAAAACAGAGCTTCACATACACACTTCCTTCCTCGCCAATAATACACGAAAACACTCTTTAAAAAATGAATTTCTTCAAGAGAAATCTAGCCTTCTATCAAGAGAAAACAAATAATCTATCAACAAGGTGTGTTTCTGGCGACGCAACACAAACAAAAACCAAAACCAAAAAAGAGCCAATGAGATTTCCACTTTGTGTGGGAATGAGGAAAAAAGAAAAATAAATTTAAAAAAGCATCTTTTTGCTCGACCAGTTTGCTCCGTGCCAGCCAGAGCTGCTCGCCCCATAGCTCGATTAAGTTAAAGAGAGAAAGTGTTGCTTTTTCTCTCCAGATTTTCTGCGCAGTGCATGAATTTGGGGGGGGGGGCAGAGTACTTTGCAACCCAGACCTGCTTCTCTCTTACTTGTTGAGTCATTTTCTGTCTTCTTTTCAATTTTTTATTACTTTTTTCGCATTTTCGTAAGTCATGGAATTCTGAGAGTGGAAAAGTAAGCGAATAAGATTAAAAACGAAAATACCAGTTTAAAAAAAATTCAGGGAGTGATGCAGCCCCAATGGCCGAACCGCCACATTTTGTAACAAAAATTATCCTGTGCGTGTACATGAAAGCAGAATAACAAGCAGGATAATAAAAAAAATGAATGATTTTATTCAACGAAGATTTCAGCAACACACTAGCGTAGAACAGGCAACAAAATCTAACAACACTGTGTAAATAAACTGCAGAGATCGCCTTTAAATCTCAGTCGCAGCACTTTTAAATACCGCTCAAAATGTTTCTCAGTTCACCAGCTTCACTGCTGATAAAAGTCCAACTGACTACTTTTGGTTTGTGAGCTTCCTTTTATACCTTTTCAATGGGAAGTGACGTCATTACTTAGGAAGTGACGTATTCTCAAGAAGGTTCATGAAGTTACTGTCTGCAAGTAGAGATTGGTCCTCAGTCTAAAATTATTTCGGAAGATTCATTTTGCCGCCAAAGTCAACATCTTTGTCGCCATGTCGCAAAAATGGTCACCAGGTATGTCGCCAAGATTAGTATGAATCAAAACAATTTTACCTCTTTGTGACAATATACTGCAGAGAAGGAAAATTATTTTGATGAAGCAAACATCGTGTTTAGAGATTAAATAAGATATTTGAAGAAGAGAAGCGAACGATCTCGAATAAACTAGAGTTAATATTTCTGAGCATGAACAAATGAAAAATCGACAACAGCAAATTTATGACTTGCTTTCTGAGGATTCATATGGGTAATCCAGTATTCATTAATTCTTAGGATAAAACCATAGCATATATATGTTTTGATGGATTGTTAGGAATAGAAGTGATTTTCTACACATTAATATGCGTTAACGCTGTCCAGCCATGAAGCATTACCAGTATTGATTTTCTTATAGCATTAATTGTTATTGATTCAGTGGTAAAGAAAATTTGGCATTCAATAACTTTGACATAAAAACACAATAATAACTTCTTATTCTTTGAATTATTACGAAAAAATATCTTCCTGATTATAATAATTTGAAAAGCTGTTGATATTGATTTCCTACTTATATTAATTGTTATTGATTCATTGGTACAGAAAACTTGGTATACTTTAACTTTCGAGATTTATTTATTTATTTGCCCACACTGGCACAGCTTTCCCAGAGGGTGTAAAGAATTGACCCGAAAAGCGGGGAGTACAAAAGAAAAAAAGAAACAACACAATAAAACGGAATTACTCTGCATGCAAAAAAGCAAAAGACAAAGAAAATGACAAAAAGTACTTGAAAACAACATGAAATAGTAAAATTGAAAACAAAAGACAAATACAAATTTTAGAGACAAATACGAAAATTTAGTTGAGCGCAGGTGGATCGTATCGAGTTTTTAATGCACAGAGAAATTCTAAAAGTTAGAGAATCGACAAGAAAAGAATGAAAATAAGAAACTACAGCAACTGCACGAAAAAAAAATCATAAAAGCAAAGAAAAGGACAAAAGACTAGCAGAATTCCAGGCGTTATTTCCACTCATACATAATACTAGCAGGATTCCAGGCGTTATTTCCCCTCATACATAATACTAGCAGGATTCCAGGCGTTATTTCCACTCTTACATAGTACCAGCAGAGTTCCAGGCGTTATTTCCACTCATACATAATACCAGCGGATTCAGGCTTATTTCCACTCATATACAATACCAGCCAGAGTTCGAGGCGTTATTTCCCACTCATATACAATGGCAGGATTCCAGGCGTTATTTGGTCCTTTTAGCATCAAAACGTTACTAATTTTGATGCGAAAAAAGACCGGAGGGAAGTTCGTGCTTACCGTATCGCTCGTTGGGGGGGGGGGGGGGTTGGGGGGTTTGTGCTCATTTTGTTTTTTTTTTTTTAATGCGGATGCGTATGATTTCCCTGGTTTGATTTTGTTCCTCTGAAGATTTTTGGGGTACCTGGGGCATCCAAGGTTGCTCACAGTGTGCGGGCCGTTACAATTAGCGCACTTGATCTCAATTTTTCAGATTTACCTTTATGAGGACATTCCTTAGAGGGGTGTTTTCCAGCGCAAACTACGCATTTCAGGCTCAATCTGCATCCCTTGGAACCGTGGTTCCACAGTTGACAATTGAAACACTGGTTTATTTGACTGCACGCTCACCAAAGAATTCCACCTCAAGAAGCCTGCAGAGCAAAATAGAAAGATATGGTTTAAGAATTTAATGCATAATAAAATTGCAATAAATAAATTAATGAAAGCATATACTATTAGCAACAACATTTGTGATTCATTAAAGACCTCGGGGTGAAATTGCTTTTAAATTATTTTAAGGTATCTTTACTCTTTTACCTCAACACCACTAAATATAATTGGGTTGTCCCTGCGCCTTACCCTAAGTTTTTAGTACTTTATTTACGTAGTTACTTTTAACTGATTATATTGTTTTTAGGTTAATCCTGGACTTGTTGGAGTGTTTTGGTGTCCTGCATTTTGTTGGGCGTTCGCTCTTGGGGGGTTCCGGTCGGTGGCCTTGTCTTTGGGTTTTGCTATTTCTGTTCTTGTATTTTTATTGTCTGACTGACGTGTACTTGGATGGGTTTTATTGTTTGACTGACGTGTACTTAGATGGATTTTATTGTTTTCTAGACTGGTGAGAGACCACGGGGTCTGTTTTTGATGATCTTTTGTGGGTTTTTTAATGATATTTTTAAAAAAATTTTATTGCCTCCTTTTTTTTACTGGTGTCATGTACTGAACTTGTGCTTTTGTTTTGCTCATTTGGATGCATACCGGGGGGCTCGTCTTTTTGAGAGTTTTGAATATTTTTAATTTTGGTTCCATATCTGGTGATAGAAATCAAACAGAATTCAATTAATTTATGGTTCTCTCCAAGTTTAATATCTATTCAGTGGCGTACTTTTAATTTCTTTTTCTTCTCTTGTGAGTATGTTTTAGGTTTCTTTATTTATTTGTTGTTGTCCCTTTTTTGTATTGTTTTGTAACGTTCTTTGATGTGTTTGTGTGCCATGTCATATTGCTATTTTAGTATTGCTTTTATATTTTCCCACCGGTCTGCTAAAGGCCTTACACCCTTTAGGGTAGGCCGGACCGGTGTGGGTTTTAAATAAATAAAAAAAAATGAAACATTGGTGAATTTGCTTGTTTTCATATGGCTCTACGCTAACTATTCTATATCCTAGAGTATTTAAGTTATAAATTTCTTTGATGTTGGAGGATGGTAGTAGGTGGACCTGATATATTTTTAGGGGTTCCCTAGTTTTATATTTTTTGACCTGATTGACTTTATCTACGCGAAAGTTTTTACTAGTTTTTCAGCTTTGATTTCGTCTAAATCCATATCCAGGGGCAAACCCTGAATTACTACTTTGATGATCTTCTCTGCTCTTCCCGAAATTACAAAGTACTGATACAAACATGAAAAAGTCGCTTCCCAGCAATGTGAGTCTTATGGTTGGGAAGAGAGTTTTACAGGGGTAAATATGAGATGACCGACAACAGCCCCATCTGGACCCCTGACCTTGGCGACAAACTTGGCGACTTGGCGAGAAATCTGGCGACGAAATATGGGATCTCAAAGGTGCTGGAATTTTCTCGATATCTCTATTAGGAGAGAAGATACGCCACGAATGTGCTAGATCATTCCATGTGACGTCACGGCCTGCCGGGGAAACCATATAAGGAGAGCGCTTCGACGTCGATGTTGTGCTGATCCACTGGGAACGACTTGAGAGTTTCTTCCGCAGTACGAGCTAGGAGCTGGTGAGCTGAGCGCTATTGAAAGTGCAGTCATTGTCGTTATTAGTTATTTGCTGACTGCTTGTGCTGTTAAATATAAAAGTGCTGAACTGTTATTACCTGTGAATTGTTGTCTGTTGAAAATCCTGAATACCCATGTATACCTGTAAGTTATACACATAATGTAAAATACAGTTCGACGATTAGTGTTCAAAGTTTCAAGTTTAAAAATTCCGAGAAATAACTTAACGTGGCGATATATACAAACGCCCCGCTTTTGTTGACGAAAACGTAATCCATGCGTGCAATCATAGAGCAGGAGAAACCTCTCAAACGCCTTTCTCCTTTTATCCCCCATTTTATTCTGGGGGTGCCAAAGAATAAGTGGTCGGGCCGCATATAGGCATTCTGTACTCGAGCAGAGCACCATTGTAACTTTGGAGGGCTCTGATTGGACAAGCGAATCTGACGTCACTCTTTCGCACATGGCATCAACAGTGAGACACGCGTATCTTGTTTATAGTTCTTAAAACTCTAAATATACAAATTTTTTCTCCAAGATATTGACTTAATTTGTTTTCAAAAGGGGAATCTTTCTTCTTCTTGATTTAATGGTTAGATTTGCTTCAAATTTTCTTGTGTATATATTGTCAGTTTCTCCTTACTTTGAATATCCTCAGCAGTCATGTTTTAAAAAATGTAAAACAGATGGTAAAGCACGGTAGCTTGCACTCGTGTTCTTAAATGCCTAATACAATAATTAATTCCTCTCTAATATCTTTTTTCTTCTTTATACTCATTCTAAAACTGTTTTGAAAATTTTCTAAATTCTTACTTCAAAATTTAATCTAATAACTTTTACAAAAACTCAAAGTTGATTAAAAAATACTAGTCTTGCTTGAATCATTGAAATACGATTTCAACCTTTACTGAATAAGACAAGTTTTAAAAAAAACCTTCCTTTTCCATAAGTCGTAATGAGTGCTCATAATAAAAGTTGTTCAATCTCTCATTTTTCTGTTAGAAAATCTGATCAGCACTAGAGGTCTTGAGAGCCATCTACTGTTTTTTATTTATCTTAACCATAGAACATCTATTTAAAACACGCGTTTTATTTTTAACCATTTGCAACATTGCTAGTAGTTGGTACTATTTTTTTATCTGCTGTTGCTGTATTAATGAGACCTAGAAATCATACTATAGTTCAGTTTGTATTGAGTTTGTGTGAAAGTCAAGGCGAATACATATAATTAACCATTACTAAAAAAAATTAAAATGGGGTAAAAAGAAATTATTTAAAGTTGTTTTGTTTTAGACAAAAAATTTTGTAAAAGTCATATTAGAAATTACACTGTTAAAATTGAGTGAACATAAATCTAATATTCATAACTCCATAGGCTAATTGGAGATTTGCAATAATAACAAATTTATTTTGCTGGTTTACATAAGAAAGATATCTTAAATAAATTTTAAATATTGAGTTTTTGAAATAGAAATATGAATAAAAAACTTAATAATGTTTAAAAAAATATATAATTCATACAAAAAACAATTTTACACCGAGAGTATAGACAAAAAAGCAATGTAGTAAAACATTGAAGAGAACTAGAGGCTATATGGGATCAAAGATATTTTTATTTAAAATAACAAATATTTTTTTCAAATTTAAAAAAGAGAAAACCTATGCATGTTATGCTTATAGAATGAATATATTGTATTACATAATACAGTAGATTGATACCTGAAAATCAGAAAAAAAATTCTGAGACAGACTGACTAAAAAGTACTGTCGGAGTAAATAAACGCTAATCTAATTTATTAGAACTCATGCTGTTACCAACGTTTGGTTCGCAAGTTCTTGCTTTAGAAGTGAGTATGGGTTTCTGCTTTTTGCATTTGTGGCATACTGAGGGGATGGCTGGAAGGATTAATGAAGTGTCCCGGACGCCGGTCTAAATTAGGATATTTTGTGTATACCCGCTGATCCTCACCAGAGTACTTGAGCACCCTGTCCGCACATTTCACCAAAAAATAATTATGTATTCCGTAGTTGATGAGAGGGGTTGGGTCATTTCGGCTGCATCGCCGGTACCCGACTGATATGGTTTGAAGATGGCTTGCACCAAATGAGGAGAATTTATTAGTGAATATTTAAAAAATGTGTGAATATTAAAAAAAAAAATCTTAAATAGACAGAATGTGGATACTCCCGCAGGTAACACTTCAAGAAATTTAGGGATGGCAAAGGTTCTACAAGAGTGTTAGCTCATTGTCTGAATGAATGCACTGCATTGTCCTACACGCTAAATTACCTGAGCGGTTTCTGACTACAAAAGGGAGCGAACCTAAAAAATTTTTCGATCTTTAGAGTACCGAAAAAACGCTCCTTAAAACACTTTTATAGTCAAAAGCCAGTTTCGACTGCTTACCCGCTACGAAACTGATAACAGAATCTGAATACGTTGGTCCTTTTAGGAGCGTTTTATAAGTACTGTTTCGCTCACCAGGGATGTTCGAAAAATCATTGGTTAAAAATCATCACGTGACGATTTGGCGCCTTTCCTTATCTGTGTTTACACAGACCCGATAAGATTGGGTGCCATTTTTTTATTTTAGGAAGAGCTCATCATATCTGTGGAAGCACGTTACAATGAATTGAAGTTAAGATTTGCTTTATGGTTAGTTTACATTTTCAAATTCTAAAATCGCCCTTTATCGTATTATAATCGAATGCAAATTTCAAAATTCCTGAAACGTTAAAAATAATAAGAGATATCTTCATCCTGAATACATTGTTTTATGACACTTTATTTTTAGAAAATTATATGTCATTAACGATTATCCATTAGGAAGTACAAGAAGAAATTTAAAATAATGAAAATTAATTTCATCCACTATCATATTAATCACACTTATTTTTATTTTTAATTTAAGGTGTATGTAAATTTGGTATCGGCTGTGAATGCATGTGTTAATTTTAAGTTGATTGTAGCAGTAATAGATAAAAGAATTTTAAAGCAAAAACTTGTGTCCCTCAATTTAAAAAAATTAAACTGATAGTGAAATGAAATGTATAGTGTTTATTAATTTTTCATTATTTTAGTATTTTGGACATAGTTTAATAATTAGAAAGTATCTACAGTTTCCATAAATATATTTTTGATTTATGTGTTTATTTTATTTCGGATAAAATGTGTACTAGTCAGAATAACTTCCATTAATAAGTTTTTGAAGTACAACTTAGGTTGAAAAAAATTGCAAAATTTAATTTGCCTGTCCACAAAATGCTTGTGTTTGTCAGACTATTCTAATTAAAGTTTAGTTATCTAAATTATATCTAATACATATAATATAATTAACATTATATCTATGCACATTCTGCAAAAACTTTGTTAAATGAGCTAATTCCTTTTTGAACATAACTGACATATATTATACTTGAATGCAAATTTGAAAGTTCCTGAGACATTAGAAATAATAAGAAATATCTTCATCCTGAATACATTGTTTTATGCCACTTTATTTTTTTGAAAATTATTTATCATTATAGATTATCCATCAGAAAGTTCAGGAAGAAATTTAAAATAAAGAAAATTATCTTTATCCAATATATTAATCACATTTATTTTTATTTATATCATTTATTATATTTTTATGTATACATTTTTAGAATTTCTTAATCAATCTGGATTTCTTCTTATAGATTTACTTTCCATTCAGATTATTAAAATTCTATGCTTTGTCTCCTATTGATATTCAAGTTACCTAACTGATCAAGCCATTTACAAGCATAAAACTAGTTTTTATTTTTATTAATTGTGCACCGGGATGAGTGTTTTTACTTTAATTTTTCCACTATTAGAATATTTGAGGGGGAGATTATTTTGGGTACAGTTAGCTTTTTCCATTTATCTCGCATCTTCATACTTCCCTATAAGCTTCCCTCTACATGTCGAACTCGGTGCTATAGGGTAAATATCTTTTAAGAAATATGATATTTTTTTAAAATTTTTGATTTTAGGTTATGCTATTTAATCATCGACACTGACATCTAAAAAATGCCTTGGTATACTTGCTTCAAGTGCTAAAAAGTTGTTGCAGATAGATTCTCTGAAAAAATAGATGGTATGACTGAATAAACAAAATTGATTTTTTTTTCTTTGCACAATAGTAATGAATTTGCTTTAGAAAGTTATACAATGCATAACTTCTTTACCAAATATCATGGTTTTTTCTTAGAAATATAACTGTGTTTATGTGAACTAATTAAAGTTGCGTTTGAAATGCTGGATGTCACGTTGAAAGACATCAGACGTAGCGATACCAAAATGGGAGACATTAACATGTTGTTGGCTTACGACTTTCGACGAACACTTAAGATTATTCCGCAAGGAAATATGACGCATGAAATGCAGGCCTGCATGAAATCATAGTTTATGCCGTTATTCTGGGTAACCAAAATGGATGTATAGTATAGCGATGCATAGCATAGAAAGGGTTGTGGAAACTCAGTGAGAGTTGAATAAAGAAATGTTTCCAAATTTGGAGAAGCACTCAGTGGCAGCTCCTCGTCTATTAGGGTTGCAGCACTTTAAATTACTTTAAAAATTTGTATTTTGGTTATTATTCTTTTTTGCGTACTTTCCCACTCCTAGATTTTGATAATCAATAAAAATAGGCAAAAAAAGTTAATAAAAACGTTAAAAGAAGTCATAAAATGAATCAACAAGTAAGAGGGACACGGGTTGGGGCTGCAAAGCTGGTAGCCCTCAAAATTATGACAATTCGCCCTCTGCGTACTGTTGAAAGATGAATCCGGAGAAAAGAGCGGTTCGTCTTTAAATCTTTCAAAACCAAAATGAGTTTCTAAAAATTTATTCTTGGTTTTTTCTGGGTTAAAAAAGAAATTGACTTTTTGGTCTTACATTTAAACAGAATTCATAAGATATTTTTTTTAAAAAAAATTTCATCAGGAGCACAATTGTATTTACATTTATGTTTATTGTCACAGTTTAAGAACAAGGAACACATTTATCGTCAACCTGGTATTGATTGCTTTCGTTTATTCTTTCAGATATCAGAAGACGATGGTGTCTCCCTCACTGCAGTCTCTGTCAGAATTGTGCGGTATTCGTGTTGCATACTTGATGTTGACTCGCCGAGATGTGACTAAAAAGTGCTTGAAAGAAGTGCTTTTTGATGAGCTCGTTGACTTCGTATTAGACGACGTGGGAAGACTTCCTCTTCCAGAGCAACTGAAATCTCGTATATTCAAGCATGTAAAACCTGCTGGCAAACATCTTCTCTCTTTACTGAACTTATGGTTCTCAAACCAGCTGCCCGAAAATTCTCAGAAATGGCTTACAAGTGATATGCTCTCTGAATGCCTTATACCAGGGGTCGGCAACCTATTGAAACGAAAGAGCCAAAAGTTACAATTTACAAAAATTCCCAGTTTTTAAAGAGCCACTAAAAATTTTCGTTTCAATATTATAGTATTTGCCTATATATATTTGATTTTTGATTTAAAATAAACGGCTTTAAATACGGAATAATAATTATTCATATAAAAACACAAATATAGATAGTTACATCAATGGAAGCATTGGCTTTGCATGCCTTTAGAAAGTTTGATTATATCTGGCTTATAAATTGTTGTTTTAAGTTTCAAGCACGACTCTAGATTTTTATTTGTTAGTTGACTTCTAGCTTTACTTTTTATTGTATTCATGCAAGAGAACGCTTGCTTGCACGAATATGTCGATCCGGCGAAGATCGTCAGCACTCCATAGGCCAACTTCTTCACCTCACTGTAGCATTCTGGAAGACTATTCCATGCACCGAATATGAGGGCCTCAACTCGTGGAATTTCTTTTAGAGCTGTCCACTTGTGTTGCTCGATATGTATGCATTTCTGGTCCTCCAACTCTTCCAACTTGCTCTTAAGTTCTGTGAACTTGCCACTCCACAAGTCTTTGGTTTTCAAATCCAGTAATTGCATTTGAAGCGATCCAGCATCAATTCCAAATGGCGCACTGTTGATCTCATTTGTATTTGTGTTGAGAGGATTTACTATGAACGCGAGAGGACTTTTGATGTTTGTTTTGAATTGTTCGAATCTCTCAGCGAATCCATCCTTCATGTTTTTTAAAGCTGTGCTGAAGTAATTCGTGTCAATAGTTGCATTGGTCTCATCGCGATATCGCTTCAGATTTTTAAAATGAAGTAATTTACCGCTCTCCATGTCTTCAACAAAAAGAAGTAATTTTTTCGAAACAAACTACTTTAAGCAAGGCGTAGGCTGGGTTGCCCTTTACTTGCAGTTTTAGATTTAGTTCATTTAGTTTCATTGTGGTATTTACCATGAAGTGAATTTTTGCAGCCATTTGTCTTCTTCCAATTCGGGATGGTCAATGCTTTTTGCATTGAGGAATGTTTTTATTTCACTCAAGCACAAAGCAAAACGTTGCAATACGTTACCTCTGGAAATCCATCGCAATTTATTGTGCAGAAGTAGGTCAGAAAACTGGCTATCTATTTCTTCAAGGAAATCGTTAAACTGGCGATGGTAGAGTGCTTTTGCCAAGGTGCTGTTAATAATCTTAACTACCAAGTCCATGACCTCAACTATTTCGGCCAGAAATGTTTGGGCACAAAGCGCTTCTTGATGAATTGTGCAGTGAAACGTTAGAATTTCGTGGTTAATTTTTTTTTGCAGAATTGATGTTACCCCTCATGTATTCCTGTCATACTTCTGGCTCCATCAGTTGCTATACGAACGATTTTATTTATATCGATTCCATTGTCTTCCAGGCATTTTTGCACAGCATTTGCTATATCTTCTCCACGAGTTTGCCCTGAGAGCGGTAGCAATAATAGCAGTTCTTCTTTTGGACCTTGGGACGACATATACGTGACGAAAAAGGTAACTTGTGCCGTGTCTTTTATGTCGAAAGACTCATCTATAGCAAGTGATAAGGCAGAAGCCAGTGAATGTCTTCCACTTGCATATGTGTTACATTTGTAGACATTTTAGCAGTTCTATCTTGTACCGTTTCAGCAGATAATGGATAACTTTGATTTTTTTTCTTGATTTCTGCTTTGTTTTTAAAATCACGAAACAGTTCTTCAGATGCACGTATAAAACAATCTTTGACGTACTCACCATCTGTGAATGGTTTTCCTCTTTTTGAAATTTCTAATGATACTGGAAAGCTTGCCAGATTTACATTATTAGAAGATTGCGGCCAGTTACTTAGCATGGAACTTGACTGTTGTTTTTTTCTTTTGGAGCTCTTCAACAGCTTTTTTTCGTGCGTCACCAGTTGGATATTTACCAGCAAACTGGGTATGTTTTGTAGTGAAGTGTCTCTCCAAATTTGACTTCTTATTGTGTGCGAGTTTTTCGTGGCAAATGAGACAATTCTGAAGGCCATCTGTGTTGCATATGAATGCAAACGACTCCGTCCAATCCTGATTGAATTCTAGGTTTTCTTCTTCAGTTCTTCTCTTTTTTTCACCAGATGCCATGCTGGCGGCGGAGCTGAAAAAATGATTTTTTAAAATTTTACTTAGCTATCTAAGACGGCAAACAATTTATTTACCATTATTACTACGTTAACACGATCCTCAGATATGTAATCCAATTCTGTTACTGATTTTATTATATTTTACGCGTACATACCTTTGAGAAGATAATTCGCTTCTAAATCGTATTCTTCTTGAAACAACAAGTGAATAGGCACGAAGAAACCGCAAGCGATTAAATTAACACACATGCAACGTAACGTCGACAGCGCTATCCGAGGATGACTGACTGACAATACGTCTAGAGTCTAGACTCTAGACGGTGGCTGTTTGGGTGTGACGGAAGTGGAATGCAATTGGCTGAAAGACAAACATGGTCACGGAGTCTTATCACTAAAAACAAAACAATAGTTCAAATTTATCTCATTACGGTCATGTTAAGAGTAGCGATTTGTAATTAACGATTATGAAAGTAGAAGCTATTGAGATATTAGGTAATTAAAGATATATTTTCTTATTTTTTAAGGGTTTTGATAATAAATTATTAATTTTTTCGTATGGAACTGGAGAGCCGCAACTTTACATCAAAAGAGCCGCATACGGCTCGCGAGCCGCAGGTTGCCGACCCCTGCCTTATACTGAACGCTGACGGTCTGATAAATTAACGCAAAACGGCAGAGAAGTTCTTCAGCAGTAGAATGCTGCATGATGTGTTTGCCTTCCGATTCGCTTGCATTAATTTCCTCGAAAAGGAAGTTTTAAAGTTGTGGATCCTTGTGAAGGAGTGTTTCTTAAATAAGATATGGCTTGAAGGTGAACAGGCCCAAGGCTTCATATCTCAGAACGGACGAAAGATTAGTTTTATGGACTCTTACGTTGATTTAACTGACCACTATTACAGTAATTTTAAGCGTGAGTATCCAATTTTGGACAATTTCTCAGCCTGTGAACCATTTCCGTTCACAACAGAACCTGATGAAGTTTTATTTTTGATTGGTTTCTGTTTGTCGAAAGAGAATGTAATCGGCATAGAGAAGCTGCCCCATTTTCTAGGAGATGATGTCGACTGGTATGAATTTTCTTTGGAATTTGCTGTTTTTACTGGTAATGTCGCCTGTTTCGAGTATCTCAAGAACTCTCGTAGTATCGAGTACAGTTATGTAAACATTATTAAGAAAATTTTTTCATCAAAAGAAGAGGACCGTAAACAACCATGCTTTATTTTCCACTTTTTGCTATTAAACTCGGAAGAAAAAGCAGAGCTGTTTCAGGAATATGGAGTGGAGATGCTGCCACAGTTTCTTCAATGGCCTCTGTCACTGACGTTTGTGGAGAACCCTGGAAGAATATGAAATTTAATGCCGGATATGCAGAAATTTGTTATGTTTCGAGAAATTTTTAACCTTCTTTTTAATGAAAATACCTTGCTACATTCCTTAATACATGGCGACTGCTGCATATTGAATCTTGATTGTTTTCAAATAATTCCTGGAATGTACAACCTTGACCACTTCGCCAAACTTTTTGTTTCCCTTTGGGAAATTAGTTCGGATAATCACAAATCATTTTTTTTGGATCTTTGTATATTCCAAAATTTTGAGAATTGGAGGGAACAACATGAATTTTGTACAAATTTCGTAACTTCAGGTCTGAAAGGCGAGCTGTTCCAGATTTTCCTCTCAAACGGAGAAGCTGTTTTAGAATTGTTCGAAAGAGAAAATATGAAGGAATCGTTAAGAAGCCTCGTTGCTAAACATGTTCCTCAACATTTTGAGGAACTCGACAGACGATGCATTTCCTTTATTGAAAAACAAACAGTGCGGCCTGAAATTATAAGAAAGGAAATGGTGAAAGCAAGAGATATAATTCTTATCTCGAGAGAAAAAGAAACGAGACGCAGTAATATCTTCTACCCTACCCATGAAAAGTATTACATAAAAAATGTCTTGTTTTCATCGAATAGCAATTGGTAAATCATTAAAGACAAAATTCCTTAATAAATTGTATTTTCATGTCCTCAATGAGTTTTCAGTGTGAATTTGATAATTTGAATACAATGAATTCTAAATTTAATGATAGTAGTTTATTGTTAGTAATTTTGGCACTGCATGGTGAAATGTAATTTCTAGATTCTCACATTCAAAGTGTGGACAAGTTTTCTGCTTATTATATAGAAGCCATTGTAAAACTTCCAACTATACCCTGACCGACTCTGTGAAGATGTCAATTAATGTTTAAAGTAGAGTTTTGAATTGTTAAGCATTGAAAATATTAAATCTGGTATTCATATTGCTGTAGCTCAAGGTTTCATCAAGAGCCCATTTTCCTGGAAAGCTGCCGCAATTATTCACATCGCTCTTTTTGTCTACTTCCAAAGTTTGTTTAGCGGTTAAATTTGAGCCAATTTGATTTAGCTAGTTATAATGGTGGTTTCATTTGGACTTGGCCATTTAAAGATTTGTTTTCAGTCGTTTTAAATGAGAGAACTAAAAAAACCAGAATACTTCAAAGAAAGAACTGATTCTTAACTTTCCGATTCATACAGCATCCAAAACAGATTTGGCAATTGCTAAAATTGGGAGGTTACTGGAAATCGGTCTGTGAATCCTAAATCAACAAAAAACAGCAAATCTCGTCTATACAAAAAAGAAAGCATTAAAAAATCTTTAAAAAATCTGAACTCGAGATTTTGATAAATCTCCACGTTCCCCTCAGGTCCGAAAAAGCAGAATTCAGTTACCCTGTCTCTGTAGGTTACCTAATACTAAAAAACTGTTTGATCTGCCACTTTTGTAGGTCCGATTTTATGAATTTTGTATTAGAGAAGTCCGAGAGTCAGGTGCAATACAGAAGTGCCAAGAGATGTTTTTCTAAGTACCTCTAATCTCCGCTGATACTGATGATTCTCTAATTCCCCAAAACCCTCCATGCCTTGAGTACCTGCCAGTGGAGTCGATTTCTACCAAGATAGGGGCGGCGAAATACAGGTGAAATTTACATTTAATTTCATAAATATCTACAGCCCAGAAGGGTCAATTCAGCTCAATGGTTGCAGAGTCTTTTGATGACACCGGAAAATAGAAACATGAATACGATTTAGGGCGGGCACTGGAAGTATTTTCATCGTATTTAAAAGGCTGGTTGCATATTTAAATAGAGTTGTAATTGAAGAGCAGATTCACGCAATTATTAAGCACTTATTGACAGGCCGCCACAGACATGAAAATCACTATGACCGGAATACTAGGGGAGTTGGGGTAGATTGATGAATGGGAACAATTGATACAATCTATAAATTTATGATTGGAATGACTAATATGTTAATATCCTTACATGTATGCCATAATTGTAACGATTAGCACAGGGCATGTTTTTTCTGCCAAGTGTTAAGTCAAAAGTTAACTTACAAATGAATCAACCGCTAATCTTCTGCCCAAGTGAATTTTACTCTGGCATAAAGTTGCGTTATTAATCCATTTACGTTTTCCCGCCAGGGAATCTACCTGCAAAAGAAGAAAAAACATTTATTTTAAAACCTATATTAAGATTTGACGTATTTAAGCGTTATTTTTGATAAAGCACTTGTTTTAAGTGAAAAAAGCTCTTTGGGACAGATACAATTGACTCCGGGCACATTGATTCTCGTCTTCTGTGTGTATTAATGTGCCTCAACAACAAATACTTTAAAACTGTCTTCAGAAATGGAAAAGGAAAATAAATTATCTAAGAGTTTACGTAAAAAATGAAAAATATATTTGATACGGACCTGCATTCCTGGATGATAAACTGTACCAAATTTTATCCATCTATCTTTCAAGTTTTGAGTTGGGTCTACAAGAGAGCGTGTGGATTTCCTGCAGACGAATTTTGTCTAAAATTTGATATAAACCTAAAAGTAATGAGACCACATACAAAATTTCATCCATGTAGCTTTAATTGTTTTTTAGTTATCGTGTACACAGAAAAATAGACACACCGAACGAAGTCAACATAATAAGTATAACTCAAACATAATATATTTATGTCATTTAAGGCATTTTTCCAAATGGAAGAATATACCTCTATCTCTACAGTCTCTTTTATTTTGTATCTTTCGCCATTACCAACTTTCCTTTGGCCTACGCCCGATAAAATGTGTACAAATAGAAAGATATACACAGAGAGACATAATTCCAAAAATTGTGTTTTCGAATCCAAAACGTGAGATCTGCTAAAATCTCGAGTTCGAAATTTTTTGATGATTACATTTTCTTCGTATACGAGAAAGTAAAAAACTATGAATATGAAATTATGTTTTAAATGCAAACAAGTAAAAAAGAATCAGAGACTATCCTTATTCTTCAAGTGCATTATTTCCACGTTTAAATATCCCACAAATCCCAGGATGCAGATTGTTAATATAGATCTTGACGAAGGTGCAGATGTAGTTGCTGTAACCGAACGACAAAGCGAAACCTGTAATACCAAACGAAACGCTGCAAAGCCGCTTCTTCGTCTGTTTTCTGAAAAGGACACCGTAAAATGCTGGAAGATAGAACACAAAATTCATTTACAGTGAAACTTCCGGCAGCAATTCTCCGTTCCCAAGGAGAATTAGTAATCTGAGGGGTGGATGCTCTCCAAAGAGGTTTCATGTCGAAAAGCACAATAGAACACCTGGAACCGGAACTAATTGGGTCTGATCTTCGACGTAAAATTGTAACAATATTTTCCAACTTTTAATAATCATGTAAATAATAAAATTAAAGTAATAAAGTTTTGTTATTTATAGTGCCTAATTAGCTTGAATTTGCTATGCACGTGTAATTGATAAGTGTTCTTGGCTATTCAGCACCCTAACCACTATACAATTCAATATAAAAATTCAAAGACGTTTTTAAAAAATATTCTTCACATGGTCGAAGTTTAATGGCAGTCAAATAAACCTTCCCGGAGAATCAAGAAATGAAAATCTGAAAAGTATCCGGATACTTTTGGGCATATAGTATAGCTGTTTTATGGACTATTAGACCATGCAATCATCTTTTGTTGTCTATTTAGATTCAGAAAAAAGTGCTTGTGGTTCATTCTGAACAACCTTGGATTAAAAGCAACAACAAAAAAAATTTACTCTAACCTTATCTTCTTTAAACTATTTAATGAAACTATTAATGCAAAATCCTGTTCAAACTCAGTTTCTTCTTCTGAGGGTATAACAAGATATTGTGCCTACTTTTTAAAATAGCAAAGCACTATTAGTCTTTGTTTAAATATTTTAATTTTGATATCTAAATATAAACACTTTCCCTTTCTATGCAAACACACAGCGTTTTCTAAAATGATTTCACAAATTGTTTGCAATGACCTTAATAATTAATGGAATTAAGCGTTCCAAACCATGACTGTGCAAATTCAACAACCCTTCCCTGCTATTAGCATATCAAAGCACTATAAATATTATAAATTCTATTATTATGTGCACTATTAAAATCTTCGACGTATGTATGTATGTGAGGCTGTCTTCTCACTAACTGCTGAACGGAGAAGCTCGCGAAATTACGCTAAAAGATGGGAATAACTAGTTGAACCATTTTGGCCATTTAAATTTAAATTTTAATTAGTAAAAGATATTAATTAAAAAATTAATTCTACAATACTTTTCATTGTTGCAGCGTGATCAAATTGTTTTTATTGTTAACAACATTTAATTGCGTGTTTCTTTCATTGCTGGAAAGTAGCAGCAATAAAATATGGATCCCTGAACAACGCAAATAATGCAATATTGATGGCGTTGCGTGCTGGTTTTGGTAATGCAAAGAAACAGAAAAATCAATATCGTTCCAATGGGGTTTTACTAAAAAAAATTTTTCCGTGAGGTTTAACTTTCTTGAGATTTCGTATGTAGTGCATCTTGCTTCAAGTGTTTATAACTGGACGTTGAATATGAGAAAATATGTATCCCTCAGTAAGCAACACTGGTTTATTCAAGCGTTTGTGACACATGACCCGCTTCTTCTCTCCGCCAGGGAATGACGCAGCATTATTCAAGATAGCCCGTGCAACGCCGGGCCATGCAGCTAGTTATTATTAAAAATATTGCCATTATTAAATATTATAAAAAACTTTTAAATATATTATCGGAAATATTCATATAGTTACCTCTTAGCTGGAGTGCACCAGATCGCCTGGAGCCAAACACTTACAAACCGGCACCGATGAAGAACCAGCGCGGTTCGTCTGGTGGGGCTCCATCGACAGCAGGAAGACGTTCACCCCAGGTTCACCACGGTCGCAGTGACTAGATCCTCCCCCAACCGCTTCACCAGCCACCCTGACGAGAAGGAGTGAGATGCCGCACAGAAGCACACGGCCACCAGGCCCACATGGTATGTGCCCCACGCACAACCGACGAAGGACTGGAAATGGAAGACAAACGACTTAAATCCTACAAATTTTGTGAGTGTGCTGGAAAGACTTACTATAATATTTATTAGGTGGATTTATCATTAGTTTGAAGGATTCACGTGTGTTTAAAGTACCACGAAGGCTATTTGCGACGGACCTCGTAATTTTGTCCGCGGTTATATGACAATATAACGGTAAATACGGTAGATAATAAAGTTATATTGGAGTCTATTAACGCAAAAGTAAAAAAAAAATGTAATGGCAATGACAATATTTAACAATCCGCTAGAGGGCCCAGAATATCTATTTAATTTTGGATTAAAACTCAATCAGGCTATTTTGAAAATTAGCAGGCAAATTATTTTGAAAAATTGAAATATCATCTAATATTTTGACATTGAAATATCCAATATCACATCAAAAAAAAAAGGCCTCCAGGAAGATTTGTTGACTAAGTGGCAGAAAAATTGACCGATGGAGACACGGGTAGAACACTTATAATACCCTCAAAAAAAGTTTTTTTTCAACCACTTCTTCACTGGAAGAGAGAGGAACTTTCCACCAACCACGGTCCATTTCCACATACTTTCATCGTTTCAAGTTCGCACCTCACTTTTCTTGTAGTTGTGGCGAAATTGGAATTCTAGCTGCATCATGCTACATCATGCATATTTACTCTGTCATGGCATATGAAGCTTCCCTGCCATAGCTAAACTTCGCAAGATCGATGGTTTAAGAATGTAACCAATAACCAACTTTCACGGAAAAGATTAAATTAACATCGAACCTATTAATGGCGAATTCTTGCTTAAACCAGATTCATTAAAGTCATCAACTAAATGTCGACCAACAACTAATTGTTTTAGTGTGGCTTCAAAGACTGATAAGTGGAAACACTCCTTAACAGATAGAACTGCTTTTTGGCGTTATATGTTATTCATTTTTTGTTGATATTTCATTTTAGTTCTGTATTTAGATTGTAAATTGTTTTGTAAATTTTGTCTTTCAATAAACTGGTTCGGGCCTTGCCGTGGGGGGATCGTCGGCTCTGGTGCTCGTGCTTACTTTCATCTTGCAGCTCCATTTAAACCAATGAAGTGACTCTAGTAGTCACAGTGTATCGAGGGTGAAAGGGTCAGATAAGGACTACAATTCTGAGCTAGCACTGCTCTCCAAACTTCAGCACCACACTAGCGGCATTTCTCATAGGAATACTACTTATTCTATGGTTTCGGAATACGATATCGGAAATTCTGCAGATCTTCACCGATCATGTCTCCCTTTTAGAACCCACCTCGATCAAAACAAAATTTTACAAGTAAATAATGCAAAGCACTATGTTTTATGTTTAATTAAACTGATCAAAAATAGATTGATTGTTAATGTGCAAAGGACATTAAAACATTTAAAGAACAGCATTTCACTATATACCAAATTTTGGTATTTTTAATTTATTATTCGTAAACTGATGATCTACAGAATGTGATTCAGAAAATTTACTAACTTTGAGAGATTCGGGAGGTCCGAAAAAAACGAGAGATATTCAATTCCTTAAAAAAAAATTATTCTACATAGATATGTTAAATTACAAAGTAAGGATTTATAAAATCGATTAAAAATTGGGTGATTATTTTAAGAAATACAAAATTCGAACTTTTTTATACTGTCCTCATGGGCTAAACTTCTCCACACAAAAATGTTTTAGCAATGTATTAAAAAAAGTTCCATGGATACCAAAGGACAAAAATAACAATTTAGACCGCTTATAGACTATATGAGAAGGAAAATATCCAAGGTGGATTGGCTTCAGGTTTCTATACATCAGCTACTTAAGTAGATAGAAAAAAACAATAATGCTGCTACCTACAAATGTACGTAATCCTGTAGAAATAATATCCAGCCATAAAAAAATTGTTCTGTGGGTGTATGGTGTAAACAGTCCAACATGCAGGATAATGGAGAATTAAGGTTTATTCATACGGAAAAACACGTAGCACAGGTAATATGAATAATAGATCTATACAGATTAGCAACGCAAACAGACAACAATTCACAGGTAATAACAGTTCAGCATTTTCAGATTTAGCAACAAGTACAGTCAGAAAGTACCTAATAATGACAGTACGCACTTACACAGCGCTCAGCCTACCGGCTTTCCAGCACTACAGACGAAACTCTAAATTCGTTCTTCCAGTCGATCAACACGTTCAAAGTCAACATCACTCACCCTGGATCTCAAGCGCAATTCTTTATAAAGTCTCAACCGCCTGCCGTGAAGTCACATGGAATCATCTAGTACATTCAAGCAAACCTTCCTAATAGAGATAGAGAGAGCAAATTCCAGCACTTTTGGAGATTCCATATTTTGTCGCCAAAGTCGCCAACTTTGTCGTTGCTGGCGATGTATTCCTTCTGTTTGCTGCCAAGGTCAAGGGCCCATACTTGGTTGCCAAATGCCCCATATTTTACCCCCCTGTGAAACTCTCTTCCCAACCATAAGACTAACATTGTTAGGAAGCGACTTTCCATGTTTGTGCCTTTACAGTACTGAATTACAGCTGGTTCGAAGTGCTTTTCATCATGCCAGCAAGGAATGCAGTCACCCGATAACTTTGCTGTGCACTTGACTGCACAAGTGAGACATACTGGTGAATTATAAGAAATATGTAATTATTCGAGCATCTGCACTGCGTGGCAGATGTCAGATAAGCAGTTTCTGAGTAAAATATCGCTGCGCAGCCATATCGTTAATCTACGGAGGAATTGGCATTATTTTAAATCCACCCACCTGATTTAACTGATATTTCACAGCCAGGCATAAGGAGTGCGGCTGTGTAATCATTGCAGAAATAACACCTGCACATTGATAGCGAAGAACTAATGCCAGAGCTTCTTATAAATAAGAGGTCAACTGCATCAAAATCTACATGCAAGTCGGCTGTCAACGTATTGCAAAACGGTTTTCGAAAGATACCACACCGGTTATTAATAAAAAAATTACTTTAAGGTGGTTATTATGTATAAATGGATTTCAACAGAAATGCTCTGACGACGATTAATGTACCTGTTGATAAAGCATTTTCATGACAAATTACTATTTTCAAGAAAGGGGATTTTCATCTTCTTATTTCTGAGCCTAATGACAGTGTGTCCGATTTTGACGGCGATATCCATTAGTTCCTCTGAGCTGAAAGCTTCATTTGTTTTCTGTCTCAGCATTTCCCATACTGTTATTCGTGGTAAACTCAGAATTGTACAGTAAACATGAACAGTTTCCAAGGAGCAGGTAGAAAAAAAGAGCAGAAGCCAGTAGTTGAAAACAGAAATGGGATACAAACAGAGACACACACACATGCATGTACATATATGAAATCCCAGCACAAATTGAATGTGTGAACAGTTTGCAAAACAATAGATCGTTTGGACCCATTTTGAAAATACTCAGCACTTATTTTACCGTAAAGAATTTTATTACCTTATTGAAATCTCCAGTGAAGAACTCCTGCACCATGTGCCGATGTAAAAGGAAAAATGGTGCCGAGGAGCAAAGTTCTTTCTCTTCGCCAGGTTTGTTGGTGGTCATCAGCAGATCTACAGAAAACGATTACCTCCTCTTTCTCTGTCGGAGTGGATCGTCATTAAAGAGAACACTATAGTTAACAGAACAATGCTGACACAGACGTAGCAGCTGTAGAATGTCGTATTTGATCGTTTGCCTTACAATGTTCTCAAAGCACGTTGACTCGACATTGCAGTAATCGGCGCCACAGATGCAGCTGGAAATTGCTTTCGCCTTCAGGAACTTCACTTCTGAAGAAGAATGCAATACGTCATCAGATTGCTCGTAATATGGCTCGAAAGATACGCCACGCCATGAAAGCCGAAAAATCGGGCAGCTGTCGATTCTATCACTTTATGACGGTTATTCGCTTTCAGCCGCTGCGCTGAAGGTTCCACATGCTCCTAGTCGAACACAAACTTTTCTGTTTCTGCTGGAGGTTTTCTGTACTTTTGAAATAGTAAGTTTCTGGCTTCTACTTGTTTGAAAGACACCACTATCTATGGTTGTCTTGTATTGTCTCTTTCACGTATGGTGCTTAGGCGACTCCAGTGATTGAATGCTGTAACGTTTCTCGCATCGATACCTTGCATGACAAGATTGTACGGTTAAATCATTACAGTAAAATGACAAAATAGTTAGATCAAAGATAAACTTTGTTTCTACTCTTTTGCAGAATCACGAAGAAAATGGGTTATTTCTTGTGCGTCAACTGCCCTGACTTTGTTCGTTCCTGGCATTCATAATTAGTTCCGAATACATCAGAGATATATCGCTTTAAATAAATAGCCCAGATCCTTACAGAAGAGCAGCAACAACCAGAATAGATGTGGGAATCATCAGTGCCCAGAATAAAAGTTAGAGGCAACGTAAGGCAGGGAGGTGAGCATTGAAAATGCAAAGGTCGACGTTCTCAACTCTGATGACGTACTTCGAAATAAGACGGCAGAAATACAGAACAGATATCGACGGTTTGGGATGGCGACGCCGATACCCTTGTTCACGATCTATCGTGCTTTGCAGCATAGTGAGTCCGTCGTAAGCGGCAGAAAGCAGATGAACGCCGACGCTGAGAAATTGATGGTTACTTTTTTATAATTCTAATTTACTGTAGCGCTTGGAGGGAAAGTCCATGGCCGCTGGAGCGTCGAATGCATCGCCTGAATATCGAGAAGGGACTTTCGCGACGGTAAAATGATTCCCTCAATTCTTGGAATACCGATTCGTACAGAAGAAAAGTGGATAAATCTTACGGTTTTGCGTAAATGCTACTAGTTATGATGCGTGCGTTTGCACCTCTATTCGCGATCCGTGCTTCAGGCATAGTCAGTCGGTCGTAAGCGGTGAAAAGCATATGAACGCCAACGCCGAGAACGATGACATTATTTATGATTCTTAATTTACTGTAGCGCTTGGAATGAAAACTTCGAAACATCAAAACTTCGAAGTCAGATTTTTCGAAGATTAAAATACTTTCTTCTAGTATGCGGGAAAGTAAAAATTCGACCTCTTATTCCAAACAACATTTTCTTAATATTACGATGAAATGGAAAGAAAATATTTTCAATCTATGCTAAATTTAATCTTTCTTATCGTCTCTTTTTAGCTCAATATATCACAAAATAATGGAATTATTTGATAAAGCATTTTCAAAATAAATACATAAGAAAATATGCTATACAATGTGAACTTTAATTAACACAACTGTCTTCGAAATAACTTCAGAGCCTCAGTAGATGTCGCAACCAATGCGTGTGATGACAGAAGGTATAGTGAGAAACTGTTAAACGACATTTCCACCCTTTATCAAAATATGTTCCAAACAGTCGATTTCAAGCTGAGATCTAAATTTTATTTTTAAAAGCTTATCAGACTGAACTGTTCGGTGTTACAACACTATATTTGCATTATTAAACAACCTTTTTGTATTTCTCTACCTCTCAAATTAACAAAATGTCCGGAGTCAGAGATTTGACGTTTGCTTTCCCGTAATTGTCCTTAGCAATGACAACTGTTGTCGATGACAGCCTGAAATAATAGAACATTTTTGAAACAATATATTAGAAATAAAGATAAATATCAATGAAATAAGGGCTCAAAGACAGATATACGGACTTTTGCAGATATATAAAAAGAAATATTAAGAAAAATGTTTGAAATCAAAAATACAAACATAATCGGGCGCAACTCATCTAAAAGATTAACTTGCATCAAAAGAGCACTAGAGGAAAAAACTAAGATTCCCTAGTGTGAGTGGTAGGGAGCTAGGAAGCTACTGTCTCTACGTCTTCTAGGTAAACCCGCACTTGTAAGCACAAAACATAGGAAGCTTCATCTAAAACATTAGATGCGCCCGACGGCAGGTAAAAAAAAGCTTAGGTTACTATGAGAAAACTTTTGCAGAAGCTTCGTATTTTATCGTGAATATTTTTGGTTCTTTTTATGAAATACTAATGATATTGATTACAAGTTATAACTTGGCCTAAATGTATTTTACAGATTATTATATATTTAATGTTGAAATATTGAGAAATCAGAAACGTTATTTATATAGTAATGAAAATTTCCATTACATTACCGTGTTTTCTCCCTTGCAACACAACCTTATATTAAATTTTTCACTGTAACAAGAATTAGATAATTTCAGATGAAGGCTTGTTAATTCATTCACTTCGCTCCCGTTTGAGTATTTATAGCCCAATATTTTAAAAAAATAATAATTTAACTCTTCTTATATACATTAAATCCATTTTAAATATAAAAGTCACTAATAATATTTATTTATATTTCATTATATGTATGTAAAATTTAACAACATATTTAAATATAATTATAAAACCTAATTTTTTAATTTAAAATATTTAACCACACTTTGCTTTGAAAAAATGAAGTTTAACACTTTTCGTTATCGTTCGAGAAAGATAGCATATGTAGCACAGTTTAATAAATTAAAGTAAGTTTGGATATATGTAATTTTGTGTCAATTATACAAAATTCTTTTAAATAGGTGTTATGGAGACATTGTTCATTTCTTGAAACAGAACACTACAACTACTCTGAAAATTTTAATACGCAATCTTTTTGATAAAACATTTTATTTCATCTGAGTATGTCATATGATTTGCAATTCACGTATTTCGAAATTAACGAACTTTCAAATTTACGTTAGAAAATGCATGAAGTTTGTTTCATTCCAATGCAGGTTAATGGCGAAATACGTTTAAAATACTTTACATACGTTGATTACATATTGAATATTTGCTCTAATATCTCTAGAATCTATTTGTCTAGAATATGAGATAAAGAGAATATTAAGCAAGATCCGTTGTTTTAAGTATATACATTTGCTACAAATATATTTTTTAAAATTATTTTAGCATTTTTTTTCTTAAAATAAAAAAAAAATCCCTCTCAACTACCTAGCACACATAAAATTTCCTTTATTAACAAAAAAAGAAAACATCAAAACCACGTCATAAAAGAAAACCAAAAAAACAACAAAACGGAATATAACGCTAACGTCCGGGACACACGTCATCACAAGGAACGAGCGTAAACATATTATCGGTGTTTTCTATTCAGAGACTCTAGCAATAATGCTAAAAAAAGAGTTTTATTTCTGCCGGAACACAGAACAAAAAAAAACCATAGTTTAAACAAAGAAATAAAGTAAAAGTTCATGTCTAATTAAAAAAATAAAAATACAAACTTCATGTCTAATTGAAATAAAAATACAGTGAAACCGAATTTCAAAAAACCAATAATGTAAAACAAAAAATGAAGAAAAAAGGTGTCAAACCACCGAAAAGTCTTGGCCAAGCGGGATTGCAGACAATGGATTCTTGTATGCATAAGCACGCAGCACGGTGAACACGCCGGAACGTTCAAAAGTGTTGAACTCGGTTATGATGGTTGACAGTTGGATTTGTAAACGAGTTTCGGTAAATATTTTATCAGGAGTTATTGCATTTGTTTCTGTATTTGCCATGATTATATATATATATATATATAGAGAGAGAGAGAGTATAAATCGAAAATGAAAGAGTATAAATGTGAAATGAAAAAACGCAATAAAAGCACAATACTGCTCTTCAGGGGATGAAGTTATTGTGGGAATTGCTAACATAATAAAGTTTTATTTTCTTGCACTGCTATGCCGCAAGGCCTAAACACTGATTTTCATCCCTGCACGCCAAACCAACCAGAAAAACAGAGAGGAGTTTGAAATAATTAAACAGAATCTGAGGATAGCATTAGAGAAAAGTAAGAAAATATTTTATTAGAAGGACGGATGTTGACGTGGCAGTGCATGCGGAGGGTCACGCCACAGACTGGCATTGAAGGGTGTGAACAGGGTGTCAAGTGAGAGTTTTCGCGCTTAACTTGACTGTTGCCAGGGGAGTAGTGTATGTTGTGAACGATGGTGATTAATGAAGAGCGAAAACGATAGATATGTAGGAGAAATAGTGGAAGAAATCAGTAAAAATGAGAGACCAGTGAAAAATAAAAGATGCGTTTTGAGGTAAAAATATCAGACATTACCGACTTGAGGACCTCCTACCACGAAGATTAAACTGCGTCGGCATCTTCTGATAAGCAATCCTTTACTTTACATCGTAACCATTAATCAGAGGTTCGTAGCGAGGGGAATTTATTAATGCTGAGGCTATTTCATGCATGATTTGCTTTTTTGGCAGAATTAGTGTTATTGTTTATTCTTATGTTGATTGGATAATTGTGTTTTTGTGATCTTTATAAGGAGATATTAGAGTTCCAAAAAATAAATTTATTGACGCTAAATTTGAATTCGTTTCTTTCGGTCGTGAATGCTTCTTAAGTCGTTTTGTGGTCTAAGCATAAATCAAGAAAAAATTGCTGGGACTGATTGTTGCTGATATACTTTCAATTCGTTTTTCATATCCTTTCAAATTTGATATGAATGTTTATATTTATTTTATTGTTTTTCATTGTTTTTGCACTTTTTTATATATATATATATATATATATATATAATGCATATATCAGTCTCAAGGCTGATAGGCATTTACTGTTGGAATTCCAATTCTAGGTTGTCTTTTCATAGTGTAATAGCCTAGCGAATTTTGTGTATACAGGTAAATGTTAAAAAGATACACCTTTGGATTTTGTAATTTTAGTTAAAAATCATTGAGAATTTTAATAAAAATAATGAATATATTGTAATATATTGCAATAATAATATATTGTAAAGCCTTTAGGCATATGCTATATCTCTTTCATTTAGCGATGCATTAATTTTAGGAAGTTAAGCATGATATCTTTCTTTCAACTTTTTTTCTCATCTTTAGGTTTGTCACTTTTCTGTTTTTTCAACAATGGTAAGTCGAATGCTTGGACAACAAAATTGATATAACCTGGTAATAATATCCAGATTCAGCAACCAATTTAATTGTTGCAAAATCCAAATTTTGGATTTGTCTTTTTCAATAGTTTTGATTCCTAACACCGTTCATATACATGTTTATAATTTTCCGTATGCCTAGTATATATTTAGTACTTTTATGTTATTTTGCGTTATATGGTTTGGTATTTTAGACTATATTTTATATTTATTATAATTAAAAAAATTAAACTTTTGTATTGCAGCATAGATATATGTATGTTAATTTTCATTTGAATAATAAATAGGACTTTATATATATATATAGGAAGAAATACCTGCAAGTGCAATTTTAAATTTCTTCTTCAAAGTGAAAGCATTCCAATGATTTTTTGATAATTTTAGATAAATATAAGTAATTTTATGTTTGAAATAGTAAATGTTTTACAAGATATGCAAATTTGAATCTCTACAATTAAAAATATGTATTAAAATCGAAATATACAATTGCCGGCTTGATCCTATCACCATTTTTGCCAGATTTAGATATCTATACATTTCCTTTCCAATAATAAATCGAGATAATATCGTTTGCATAGACAAGCAAACAAAAACCCATCTAAGATCTGTTCACATCGCAACTTTGGAAAGATCAGACATTATTTTCGAATAGAATTCTTTTCCCAGAAGTTCCGTTTTTTCAATATTCACAGAATTACAATTAAAAAAGTCTGCTTTTACTGCATTAACAACAGAAATACATCTAAATATCAAGTCGGTATTATCAGTTTTGGAGCAATTATGAATGGATTTTGTTTGACTAGAATCAATGAAATAAAAGCTAAACATCATACGAAACAAAAAAAACCATTAAAAAAACATCCTATTGAGCCGAATAAGTAAAATTAAAATCATTGTACATATGTCACTTTCAATATCAAGGAACTTTGAGCAAATTTGAAGAAAATCGACAACGCGTCGGTCGCATCACTAACAAATTTACAGGCAATCAGGCGAAACACCAATGGTCGAGTTAGAAGAGGACCCTCGCTTCTGCCTAGACAATTTTCGGCGATGGTCCCTAGTTGGTTTGTCATTTGGCAATCTATAAATGCCTAGGGAATTGTGAAATGTTAATCGTTTCATACATTGCTGGCCGTTTTCGGCATCTCTAGAATGTCGGATTATACATTGCCGGTAACAGTTATATTTAACCCTTAAGCGCACGAACCAGCATTTTTAGTTTGTCATGTCTAACTGAAGAACAGAGTATTCTCTCATTTATTTACACATTTTTTAAATATTCTAGGAGTAATGCATCTTATCAGTCGATACATATCCAAAATTATTCCTTTCCGTCCTGCTACTTCAGGCGTTAAGAAAAAGCTGATTACAAAGAGACGGGTGTGGATGCTGTGAATACAAATTACATTTGTATACTATGAGACATTTCTGTACGCAGATAAATCATTCGTTTAAAAAAAAAAATTGCCTGATTGAGGGTTAAATTTGATTTCTTTAAAACAATCAGTTATCCAGAGGTCGGCCAGAGAGAATGAAATTATTCGTAACTCATTAAATTTTAAATTTGAATGTTTGCTGAGGTCTTTTGTCAGATAGTATATCTCTATAATCTTTGCACAAATTTTTTTTAATTTTGTTCCATTACGTAGGCTGCGAGCGTGTACAACATCATTATGCATTAAGTTTCTGAATTATTTGAAAAATACGAACGATAGGGAAAATGAGGTATAGCTTGGCTAAGTCATATTTAAAAAACAATAACGCGTTTTGACATTTTCGTTGGGTTTTTTTTGTATTGCCATATACTGGGCTGTGTTTGCCAAGGCTACATGTAATCTGGCCTATCTTTTTCAAATTAAAATTTAAATAAAAAAAATTAATACAAAAAATGAAATAAAGAATACGTGATTCGTATTTTTATATATTTTTATTGAAAACAGCAACAAATAAAAAAAAAAAATCAAGAACTAAAAAATAAATCTTTTCCAAATTGTTGACCACTGACTATGCTTGAGATTCAGTATGAACGTAAACGATGAATGTTTTGTTTTATTTAATTTAATGTATTAGTAATACTATTATATATGTGACATTCTCTACTCTGTGCAACTGTTTGACCACAGATTAATATAAGTTTGACATTGACAGATTTAAATCATCCGCATTTGTATTTCAATTGAAGATTTTTTTATAAACTAAATAAACTGCCTTTGTAGTGGATTCCCGCTGTGTGTGGGGGGATTTATTCAATTACAAATCATAACCCAAATTCACTCCGTATTTACTCCGCTAATTTTTTTGACAGTGTATGAACGCAAGCAATGAATGTTTATTTAATTTAATTTAATGTATTTGTAATACATATTATATAAATTTTATCTTTGTGCAATCTCTTCTCCATATATGAACTTTAACTATACCCAAATCTACACTCTTCCAAAAGCAATGTGCTTAAAAAGGTACAGTGTTTCTTCTGCACGTATTAATATATGGATATATAAAATATCGTGAGATAATACATCCTATGGTACTACAAACTGTCTTTCAGGAACGGCACTGATCGCGTTGTTTGAGGGCAATTCAAGATCTTTAAATGATCAAAAAAATTCAGGATTTCACGAGACGAAAATCTTCTGCTAGCAAAAAATCTGCATTCCTTTGATTCTGGAAAAAGTGATCAAAATATTTTAAGGACTATTACTACACAAAAATTTATAAATACAGGAACAACACTCTAATATCTTTGACAGATATCAAAAAATGAAAAGATGCAGAGAAAATTGATTTTAAAAAACACGATAACGATTACTTGAAATATTTTTTATCCAGAAATGTAATGTTCGTAATAAATTAAAAAAAAGTTTGAAAATGCTATTAAAAGTAGGAAAACGTGTATCAGAATTGAAAAATCTGAAAGTAAGTACTTTAGAATTTTAAGAACATTTGAAGATATATCACCATGATAGAGAGAAAAAAATATGTGAAAGTATATAAGAAAAAAAGTAAGACATGTCGCTCGTAATGTAGAAAATCTGAAAGTACTTAAAATAAAATTAGAAGACGTGTAGTTCGTACTAGAGAAAAACGTGGCGAAGTTAAAAAATAAAAAGATGATTTGTCGTTCAAAGAAAAGAATATGAAGGCATTTAAAAAACAGGAAAGAAAAATAAACAGAACTGAAATTACACAGAATGTATCACGAGTTAAAACAAACAGAGATTTTATAGATACATTTTGTAAATAGTAGGTTTAACAGAATTCTACTTCCTAAACATTTTGTCTACCAACCTACATAGAAAAGAGCTATCGTAATATTTAACGATAACCAGCTTGAAAAAATATTTTAAAAGTAATAGAGAAATGTATTTTTTATGTTTCTGATCTCTTCTCGATTTTCAGAGAGCCCTGAATCTGAAATCGATATTTAAAAACAGGATGAAAGGATGGTGAAAGGTGTTAAAAAGATTTCTAAAATGAGGAAGGATCGTTATTTTTAAATAACGAGAAAATAAATCAAATTAATGTTCTGAGTAGTGACAGTGCTTTCAACAGAAATCATTCGAAAATACTGATTAAACAGCTTAGTGGAAAACAAAAAAATATCTAATCAAGTTTCTATAATAACAATCAAAAAAATTAAATTTAAAATAACCATTTTAGGAGACTTTCGAATATAAAACTATATAAATAAAAAGAAACATTTTAAAATATATAAACAATGTGACTGAAATTATATGCAATGAACGGATATATGTATTAAAGAATAATAAAAATTAATATTTAAAATGGTAACAGTTATAATTAGAATCTGTTACGCACCTATGATCCATGCAGCATCATCTCAATCAATGAAACATATCCAAAGACAAAAGAACATCTGATTGCGGTGTTGTTTGGAATCTAGAAATTGTGACATAAACTAAAAGGCTAAAACAGCCAGTGAAAATTTGTTTTACAGAATAAGGGTTGAATTTATTCCTCCGTCAGATAAGTTTTATGAAACCCACCCGCACTATAAAAGCAACGTGATAAATTATCACTTGTACTACAGAAAAATTAAATGCCCTTTGCAGAAACCGAAAGGAGGTATTATATTCAAAACAAATTCGAAGTAAATCAATTGTTCTTTTTTAATTATTTGCATAAGCGCAATATGATCGATAATTCTTAGGAAACTGATTTGTCCCTTGAAATGGATAGGTTTGGGGAAACCAGCCATATCGTAGTATTCACTTTAGATAATGAATAAAAAATAAATAGAAACAAAAGTCCTTCTTGATATACAATGCATCTTCTTTACTGTCATCTTTTCAACTTTCTTGCACAAACTGAAAATCCTTCAAGAAGTTGTTTGAAATTTTGATTTCAAAACAAATTCGAAGCAAATAACTGTTCTTAAGTATTTGCATAAGCTGCAATATGATCCTGATAATTTAGAAACTGATTTGTCCCTGAAAAGGATAGGATTTGGATATCGTGGTATTCTCTTTAGATGATGAATAAAAAAATAAGAAGATGAAACAAAAGTCCTCTTGACATATGACATATCTTCTTTGCTGTCATCTTTCTCAACTTCTTTCTGCAGCACAAACTGAAAGAAGAAGTTATTCCAAACAAATTCGAAGTAAATTAATTGGTGAAACACTATTTGCATAAGCGCAATGTGATCGAGATAATTTAGAAACTGATTGGTCTCGGAATCGATTGGTTTGGGAAACCATCGTGTAGTATTCTCTTTAGATGATGAATAAAATAATAAGAGGATGAAACAAAGTCCTTCTTGGATATATGACGTTTCTTCTTTTGCTGTCATCTTTTCACTCCTCAGAAGTCTTTTGGTAACGACTATTTTGAAACTTACCAAACGTCTGATCTGTCAAAGAATCTCTCTCTAATGCAACAAAAGTTCACAACGATGCCTAATTGCAAACATGATTTTTTTTTTTAACAAGCATCAGTGTTGCCATATTTATCGCCTCAGTGATTTGATGGATCTCCAACTTCAATGAATTACAACATCACTGATATCTGTTACCTCCATTTTAATTGCGTTGAACTGGGTCTTATTTGACAAGAATACCGTAGATAAATCTCGTTTCAAAAGTATAAAAAATCGACAGCTTCTGTTACAATGGCAAAAATATTACATAAAAAACTGTTTTAGCTTGGCAAGAATACCGTAGAAAATCTCTCTCTTTCCCGAAAGTATAAAATCGGCAGCTTCTCTGGTTAAGTAATGGGCAAAATATCACCTCAAAACCATTTTATTTACAAGAATACAGTAGAAAATCTCTACCCAAAAGTATAAAATCGGCAGTTTGCTGTATGGCAAAAATATCACCTCAAAACTATTTTACATGGCAAGAACATCAGAAAATCTCTACCTGAAAGTATAAAATCGGCATTTGCTATAATAGCAAAATGTCTCTAAAACTATTTTAGCTCGGCAAGAATACTGTAGAAAATCTCTTTCCCGAAAGTATAATCTGGCAGCTTCTGTTAAGCACCTAATAATGTTTCCTCAATAACTATTTTAACTTGGCAAGAATAGAAAATCTCTTTCAAAAGTATAAAATCGGTTTTGTTAAGTAGTGGCGGTAACATCACCTCAAAAGCTATTTAGCTTACAAGACACAGAGTAACCCCAATTCAAATGTATAAAATCGGCAGCTTCTGTTATAATGGCAAAAATATCACCCAAACCATTTTTAGTAATGGCACATCACTGTAGAAAATCCTCCTTTCCGAAAGTATAAAATCGGTAGCTTCTGTTAAGTAAATGGTAAAAAAATATCACCTAAAACTATTTTCCACCCTGGCAAGAATACCATAGAGTCTCTTTCCCAAAAGTATAAAATCGGCAGCTTCTGTTAAGTAATGGCAAAAATATCACCTCCAAAACTATTTGTCCTGGCAAGAATACTCATAGAAAATCTCTTTCCAAAAAAAAAGTATAAAATCGGCAGCTTCTGTTAAGTAATATCATCTTCAAAACTATTTTAGCTTGGCAAGAATACTGTAGAAAATTTTTCCCAAAAAAGTATGAAATCGGCAGCTTCTGCTAAGTAATGGCAAAAAATTGTACTCAGAAAACTATTATATAGCAACTTAATCGAAATTCTAAGAAAAATAGTTGCATGTAATTCTGTAATATGTTGAGGATTTTGTTCCTGCTTATCTATCTCTTTGAATGATGATACATTTTTGGCAATTTCGGTACTAAGCGTTAGTTGCTAGACGTTTTGTTTATCTGGTTTCTTCAAATCAGCATCGTGTGTATTGGAACGTCAAAGAAAGGAAACTGAACTACCTAATTCGGCATCCAACTAAATTTTACTGTTTTCACATGTGTGAAATGGATATGGAATTCGACGATATGAATTGCTGCAGCGAAATAGTTCTTAAAAGTAAAGTCACTAGATGCCTGGGATTAGTTAAGACAGTAGTGACCTTTCAGCTGAGTTTAAAATATATGCTAGATTTTAATTTAGATTTGATAGTCTCAGGTGCTAAACTTATAACAAATAGCTAATTTGTTTTCATAAAATAGGAAATCTATCTTCAATTTTTGAGAATCCGATTGAAAAATTTTCTTTCTATCTTTGATATTCACGAAATATTCAGAAATAAACTCTTCTGCCGAGGCATGTAGAGTAATTTGGAAAGAAGCCGCCGTAACGAGGGAAGTTCAAGTATTTTTAAAAAAAAGTGTGAAAGTAATCCGTATTTATAGAAAAAAATCATTCTTAATTTCAAATATGCAAGTAAAACTTTACATAAAAAAATTCTATTTATTTAAATACTGATAAAGCAGATGCACTGAAATAGCAAAATGATGCCAACTGAAACGCACACTACTGGCCGAGTAGATTTGACGTCACGTATGCCTTCCTCTCGCATACTTCTTCGTCACTTTGTACCATGTTTTGATAAAAGGCGTTTGTACTAGCTTACGTTTTAGGAAGTGAAGTTTTGGCATTTCACGTTCAACTTTAATTTCATAATGGATATTGGTTTTGCGCAAGGTAAATCAGATAATTTCCCAAGGATTGATTCTACAATGATGGCAAAGACATGGGACATTAAACGCCGGCTCGTAAATTATCTCATAAGAAAAGCTGTTCACCCTTGATGTATTCAGTAACCCTGAACAGCTCTACCATACCGCAATAGACTCTCGGCAAGCGGGGAAAACGGGTAGATTTTCAAAACCATCAGGCAGCAATAAATTGAAGAGGAGCCCTTGGACTTTCCTAGAAGAAACTGCGTTTTCTGTTACACAAGAAAGAATGAAAAGCTAAGGACCTGATTTTGCATGATCTGTGAAATTAAGTTTGCCTACAAAAAAAAACCCACCAATTGAAAAAAACCATGGAATATACTTATTTGTAGTTCAGCTGAAAATAAATTGTGGCAATTTGGCATCTTTATTTAAATACAGGTGTGGCTTCAAAAAAATTAATTAATTTTGTATAATTAATTTAATATTTTAATTTTATATAGTTTTATATTACTTGTTATGAAGAAAATACTTTGGAACAAGTATAAATTTTGAGATATTAGTTAATGGTAATTAATATAAAACTGTTAAAATAATTTATATAAAGAAACCTATATATTTAATAATAATAGAAAATCATCTGTCATAGTTTGATTTGCACAACTGTTTCTTCATTCGAGAGATTTCGTCAAATCTTGATGTGTTCATATAGTTACATATGCGAGAGAAATGTTTAACATTGATTGGAAAAACAACAAAATGATATAAGGTTCTCCATGATAGGAAATTTTTTTATTTACATATTATTTATTTCTTTATTCGAAAAAAACCTCTTGCAAACAACATTCCGTGTGAAGTATTGCTGTTTAACAATTTTCCTGTGCTTCGATGTCTGTAGAAAATTTTTAACGTGATTGGGGTCTTAGACCTGAGCGCAGCATAGAGCTGCCCATGAAAAGACAGGGTCATCGAAGTAATTTCCAACCCGATGAAAGTTTGTTCCTGCGATTCGTTAATAGTCATCGCGTATGCGGAATTAACGGAACTGGCGACGCTTGAGGACGAATGGTAGATCCACGTCACTGGGGCTAATTCAATTCCTGTTAAGAAAAAACTACGCCGCCAGGATTGCATTCAGATACAGCTTTCGCACTTATGAAATTGTCATGGAGACCACAATTGATAAGCGAGTTCCTGTTACAAAAAAAAAGTCCTTGTTTGGGATTCAAATTTCTGAGCAATGACGATCACTTTCTTAAGCATCACGTGTGGGGTGGCATGCCTGATGGAGCAATCATGCAGAAATTCAGGTGCATGGGCATTTGCAGGTCGTTTGATCTTCTGCATATTATATCGAGCTGTAAAAGGTATGAGGCCTCATCCTGTAGTTTTACATGATTGATCGATCTATTTCCAGTGTCTTGTTGGTTGAGCTAAAATGACACGCTTTGCTAGTTGTCTGACTTCACTGCCGTTCAAGTTTTCGCTGTAAATGGCTTCAACTGTTTCTTCTTTCACTACCATTTGCTGAGGTATTTTTGATGGAATCGCACGGTAATCCTGAAATTTCAGGAAGATTAATTTTGATACGATGTTCAATAGCCACATACAGTTTGCCCGTCTTGTCCAGCGCAGTGAATATTTGTTGTGAGTGACAGGTGAGTGCACTTGCTCCAAAGCGGGCTTGATTTTTATTCAACTTTCGATGACAGCTGCTCGTGTACCTCTTAAATTAAATTAAGCATATCCTGGAATTAGCTGCGATAGTTTGGAATTATGACTGCTTGTTCCGGGTTGAAAATAGCGTCCTTGATTTGTCACAAGTGAATTTTAATTTGATATCCCTGATTGACCAAAATTTTGTTTATAATTAAAAGGTGAGAAATAAGAACCTTTCTTATCAGTTGATTGCATTTAATATAGGTAATAGGGCTCGCCATTGTCATCAAGTATGATTCTTTGCTTATTTGCGTTAAAGTGCTAGATATTCTGAATTATCTGGGATAGTTTGAAATTACGAATGCTTGTTCCGGGATTGGAAAACAGTGTCCTAGATTTGTCATATGAATTTTAATTTGATTCCCGATTAACCAAAAAATTTTACTTTATAATTAAAAAAAAACGAGCACAAGAACCTTCCTTATCAATTCATCAGATTTAATATATGTAGTGCTCGCCTTTGTCATCAAGGCTTAGTTTGGTTTAGTTACGTTAAATCGAGATTTTGAATTAAATGCACCGGATTGTCGCAATTTTCTTTATAAGTAAAATGTCTTACTCAAAAAAAAATTAGGTAGATATAATTTTAAAAGCAAACTTCTTTAAATAAAAGTTAAGTGACTCCTCCTTTCGGACTTCTTGAAATGAATCTGTACCAGTATACCGGAATAGTTTCGGACTGAAAAAAAGTGGTGTACAAAATTGGATTTAAAATATTCCAAAACGTCCCATGTTTATTTACCAGAAAATAGCTCCACAATAAAAAAAGAAACTAGGTTTCATATCTTGTACCGCTTCTGAAGGAAAACTCAACTTAGAATAGAATAGGGACACCCTACAATGATGAATGAATACCAGCTTGACGAAAAATAGTTAAAGGACAGCAAAATGTATTGACGTGAACGTCTTTCCGCTCGTTACAGTGATATCGAATGAACTTCTTGTGTGACAAAATACCGTCAGATTTGAATCGCTAATAACTGCGAGACTAATAATGCGAAAAGAATGGTTGACCACACAACGGATAGAAATAATATCTGTAAGAGTTTGTCGCTTGCAGTTTTTGCCTATGAAGTCATCGTACTATGTAGACGCATGCGCGTGATTGTTATGAATTACCTACATGTAAGATTATAAATAAGTGTAGCGTGGAAACGCGTTTAGCTAGGATAAGTTGATTCTGTGTCATTTTAAAGAGCTTGAGAATATTGTGGACCTTAAAGTTAGATAACAAATATATTTATCAGAAATATAAGTAAAAATCAACAATTGAATTTTCAACCCGCATTACTTTTATGGATTAAACATGCAGAGTTTTCTTTTCTCGAATTGTGCGAAAAAATACAGAACACTGATTTTTTTTTTAAAGAAAAACATTGTATTAAAATTTGAACTAAAAAATTTTAATATTTCGGGAAATAGGAGATTTGTAGTAATAATGTTCTACTGTGGATCTCGCGAATGTGGTTCTATATACTGTCAACAGCTAATTTTCATTGATCAATGAAAGATAGCAAACTCGTGGGTTTAATGTGATAAAATTTTGGTTCTAATGCTAAACTGATCATAAAAATATCTTTAATGTGTAAAATACTCTATCATTTTTAATTGAATTCTGCAATCGATGTTTCACGCACTTTTGATGTGCCAGAGTTCAGGTTCAAACAGCTGTGTTCCCCAGAAAACAATACAAGGTTTTAACATTTTCAGAACAATTGTAAATTATACGGAATGATATTTTTAATAAATTTAGATTACTTCAGTGGCGCTTACTGATAGTAAACCTGAGGAAATTATTGATTATACCTATATAATATTTATAATACCGAATCAAGAATTTTATGAAAAGAATAAGCAGAAAATAATAAAATTTGTAGAAATGTTTAAATGCACGCTTTCTTATTACATACTAAAAGCAAAAAATAATTTTATCAAAAATATGGAGGTCATAACAAAATGGTACTTGTCAGAGGTGTTTCTAAAATAGTACTCTTAAGAATTAAGCTTAAATGAAAATCCTAACAAAGAAAAAAATTTCATAAACATCTGTTCGAACTAAAATATAATACGCATAAACTATAAATTGAATTTTCGAATAGTATATCTTTTCATGATTTTGTTTTTTCATAAAAAAAGCAATAATTGATACATTTTAGTACACCAATGAAAACGCATTTGCAAATCTTGTATTTTACCATTAACCAAGAGTATTTTTTTGAGTGCTTCATAGAGATGTTGTGATTAGAAGTATCTGTTCTTATCTGAATAAATATGTATTAATGCAGTTATGATTGAAAGAAATAAAGTTAACATTTATGAGATAAAAATGTCAGCTGCATGTTTAAGGATTGAAAGATAAAAGTAATAAATGCATCGTTACTTCTATTTTCTGCAAAATCACTGAGAAAAAGTTGAAGGTTTTATTTTCATAAACTGAATCTGTTTTATGTTGCGGTACTTAACTAAGATATGTTATCTTCCCTTAATCTTAAAATTCATAATTATGTAACTTGAAAAAAAGGATATTTTATATGTATTTTCATTATGCGTCGTCTGGTTGGAAGCGATTTACTTATTTACTTATCTCAAGGTCGAATTTGACGATTACAAAAATTTTCTCTGTATAAAACGTTTTTGCTCTCTTCTTTGTTTGGGATTCAATAGACCGTCTTCCCATTACCCACCCGCACCACACACACACAACCGATTCCCAGCAATCGCCAAAACTGTTTGATATCAAGCGCAAAGTTCGAATCAGTTTTAGTACAATAAAGCGTTTATTTCTGAGTTTGTTTAGTTCTTTCAATTCATTTTATTTGTGCTGCTAAAATAGCCTCTTGAACGTCAAGTAAAAAAAGGAACGAATATAACTAGTTAAACCAATTGGTTAAACTTCTTTAACCAACAAAAAAAAGCCTAAAGTAACCAAAAGAGAGAACACAAATAATTGAGGCAGCCTTTTCAGAAATGAGGCTCTTTTTAGTAAACATTGAAATCGGCAGCAATAGGAACACATAAATTTAATATTTTCAACCATAACATTCCAAAACTCTACTTTAAAGATTAATTAAAATCTTCAACAAGAGTGTTAAAACTTGAAGATTCCAAAATGACGGATTAACCTGAAGTATCCAGAAAGCTGAATTTTAAATTTCCAGACCCCACAAATAAACAAACAAAAAAACTCATCCATACTCCTATACGAGAAAAGTAAAAACTACAGTTCACAATGCAGGAAGTAAATTACTAAAAAAACCATCATCATTAAATTAGTAACCCAATGATTCAAATTATATGATTAACACAATGAAAACCTCATTGAAGACATGAAAATACAGTCGGTAAAGTAAATTTTGACTTTAATGATTTATCAATTCCTTTCGATGAAAAGCAAACATTTTTTTTATGTAATTCAAAAACTTTTCTGCCATTAGAAACGATATTACTGAGTCTAGTTTTTCTTGCTCGAGATAAGAATCCTACTTGCTTTCACCATTTTCTTCTTATACCTTCGCACTGCTTGTTAACAAAGGAAATGCATCGGCTGTCGAGTTCCTCAAAATGTTGAGGCATGTTTAGCAACGAGAGATCTCAACGATTCCTTCATGTTCTCTGTTTCCGGAAATGATCTTAAAAAACCAAGCCCGTTTGAGAGGAAAGTTGGAACAGCTTGTCTTTCTAGAACATTGGCTACGAAATTTATTCGAAATTCCTGTTGTCCCCTCGAGTTCTCAATAATTTCGAAAATCCATGAATTAAAAAAAATATTTTGTAATTATCCACTTCCCCAAAGACAACAAAAGTTTAAGAAAAATATGGCTACACCCAGGAATTATGGAAGACAGCCAAGACTGAATATGGGAATCGGCCTTCTATATCGATGGAAAGGGAGGCAAGATATTTTCATTGAAAGAATGCAAAATATTTCTGAAATATTCCCACTGATTTCTGTAAATCGACATTACACCCATAATCCTAGGATAAACATCAGTATCAGAGGCCATTGAAGAAATGAAGCGTGTTTTCATTGCTGGCGGGAAGAAGCGCTTAGAGAAGCAGTATGGCAGCTTAGCGGCCTTTATGAAATGGCGTTTGCAGGCGGTTTGATATGAAGCTGGAAGAAGTGATATTTATAGCAGTACGCAAGTAGGCCATGGCGCGAAATTATGAAGGTTATGGTTAGTTGTAAATTCGGCCATTGGACGGCAAAGGTTAATATAAGTGTGTAGATTGAGAGAGCATATTGTAAATATTTTGACAAGCTATTTGCAAGTACGGAAAGTATAAGACAAATTTTCTGGCATTGACAAGAGAAGTTTCGAGTGGACATGGTTTTGACCGAAGAGTCGCTGACACTCGCAGAAGAAAATGGGGATAGGAAGGGCGGTTTGAGACATTTCTCCTGCTGTATGGTTGCACAATAGGATTATGTTTCGCCAACAGAAGGGACGTTTGTATATATCGCCAAGTAAAATTATTTCTGGTATTTTTTTTAAACTTGAAACTTCGAATAGTAACGTCGAACTGTAATTTAAATTATGTATAACTTATAGTATACATGAAAGACCAGGATATTCAACTGTCATAAAATCAATATTACTATTCGAAGAATCAAGATACAAGGATATCAATTTGTGGAAAACCCCTCATCATTCAGCTTCTCGTAGAGTGTACCGAAATTTACCAAGTTGCCATGCCCATATCTTTCTGAATACTCATAGTATTGAACTGGAATATTTATATAAGTTGCTCTATTTATATGGATCTGAAGTTGTGAATGAAAATTTACGCTACATTTCGCGCCTCCGCAGTAAATAATTATTTACTAATGTTAGAAAATTCTGCATTTTAAGCTAAGAAGCTTGCATTTTTTCTAAATTGTCTCTCGTACCTTTATTCTAAGATTTTAAGCATTCTTTCTTTAAGATTTTCACGTCTTTTCTTTAAACTAATCACTTCACTTGACATCCATATTTAGCAGCTATTTAATCGGAATCGTATGACGATGCCTATCCGATTCCCGCTGCTGATATGTAGATCTGATTATTAACAAAGTATATATACTTGTCTCTACTATGTCATTTAGAAAAAGAAAGAAGGAGAGAGAGAGAGAGAAAGGAGGTACGGTCCTCTAAGCATTCTCTCCTCGGAGAGGCTTCAGTTGTAAGCTGTTACTGTACGTATAAGATATAGGACGAGTATGAACCTTGCTAAATGGAAATGCTATCTGTAAATATGTTCTTAAATGTGGTCGTCTAATAAATGCCTCTTTTAACGTATATGATTCGTCATTTCTAAAATGCTCTATCTCATGGAAATTCCACTGCATGCAATAAGCCAGGACGCTTTTAGCTCATTATCCAGCAGCTCTTCATAACTAGTGTTACTAAAGCTGCCTGTCTCTACTTTACGAGACTAACAAGTGATATTGGCGAACTCGCTTCCTGTGCCTAACAAAAGGTTATGGGCCACCCAGATATGTGTCTATGAATATGGAGCAAAGAGACATATATTGAAGTCAACAACTAGAGGACTTTTAGACGGCGGGCCGTTGTTCCTTTTTTAAGATGGAGTGTTCTATCGAACATTTGGAAGCCGACAACTACTCGTCCTGACGCATTGATATGAAAATGCTTTAATGGAGAGAATTGCTGGCGTATAGTAACAGGAACTGAAACAAAGCCGGAAGATGAAAATTACAAAGAATTGAGGGATTTCAATTCTAGGAAGGACAAAGTCTACAGTACGATATATTTGAACGTATCAAAGGCCTATAGATGTGTGATTGATGACATTGAAAATCCCGTAGCAGCCTGGAAACGTCTAGAAGAACATTTCAAACCGAATTTCCGTGCACGTGTAATAGGATTAACCAACGACTTCCTCTCGTGTAGAATCAAACCACAGGAGGAAATAGGAATTTATGCAACTCGGATCCGAAGCATAGTTGACCAACTAAAAGATGCCGGTAAACCGATAAGCGAATGGTATCAAGCGTTTCAACTAATTCGTTTCCTTCCGCCTGAATTCAACGGTATTGTTCAATATATCTATAGGTGGGACAACAAAGAGTTCAAGTTTGACAAGATTCTTCTAGAGCTCATTGTAGAAGAATCCAGGTTGAACCAAATAGCAGTGGAGCTGTACTGGACCCTAATAAGAGAACTATCAATGTTTCATCGAATTCTGAATTCGACACTGAATCCGAGGAAGAATCTGAACATTTGAGTATCCCTAGAACCCAAAAATCACAAAGTTCTGAACAGGAGGGAGCATCTAATAACAGTAAAACTTCCGAGAAAATTATTTGGGAAAGGAAAGCTGTTCCACGCAAAGATAGGTCTAGAACTGACATTTATTATTATATTCAAGGTTCGAAAGATCGTTTTCTTTGTTATAAAGATATCGAAGAATATTGTAAGACTCATAATTTGGAGTATGACAAAGCTCTATTTAATTTTTCTGGTAACGATAAATATTCGGGAATAGTAACTATGGAGGAAGCAAACCAATCGGATTGACTAGAGGTTCAAATTCCAAATAATTTTAATGCAGCTTTAAGAACCCCTCAGGATGATAAATGGCATGATGCAATGAAAGAAGAAATTCAAGTCATAAAAGAACGTAAAGTATGGGACTTGTTCCGAAACCTGCAAACGGCAAAGCTGTAGGTTGTCGATGGGTTTATACATTAAAACAAGATGAAAAGGGTGTAATAGTGAGATAGAAGGCCAGATTAGTGGCACAGGGTTTTGGACAAATTCAAGGAATTCATTACGACGAAATTTTTAATCCTGTGGTAAATTTTTCAATTATTAGAATGTGTTTCTCTGTATTGGTTTGTAAGCAAAAATGGCGACATTCCCAACTTGATATAAAATGTGCCTATTCACTACAGGAAACTATTTTCATGTCACAACCACAGGGATTTATCGATCCTAATAAGCCTGACCACGTATGTCATTTAAATAAAGCTTTATATGGTTTACATCAGTCTGGGAGAGAATGGTTTTATGAAATTCACTCTGTACTAGAAAATTTAAGTTTTAAGAAGAAGTTAAGTTTTAGAATCAACAAATTGTGTATATGTATATCAGGATAATGTTGTTCTGCTACTTTATGTGGACGATATTGTTCTATTTGCTAAAACTGACACTTTAATTAAAGATGTTATAAAATGTTTAAGTACCCATTTTGATCTTAAAGTTTTAGGCAAAACCCGTAAACTGCTCGGGGTAGAATTTGAAGAAATGGGAAATAAACTTTTTATTCATCAGTCGGAATATATCCACAAAGTATGCGAGAAATATCAGTGTTTTAACTATCCTGTTACTTCATTACCTATTACAGTTGGTATAGTTCTTTCTAAAACACAATGTCCAAGTACAGAAGTTGAAATTTCGGAAATGTCTAAATTCCCGTATAGAAATCTTTTGGGATGTTTATCCTTTATATCGGGAAGGACAAGACCTGATATTTGCTATGCAGTTAATATTTTGCCTCAATTCCAAAGTAATCCAGGATTAGTGCATTGGAATATACTACTTAAATTACTTGGATATGTAGCTCAAACTAAAAATTATAAATTGAAGTTGTCTGAAGCAAACAATTTAAACATCAATTGTTATAGTGACGCTGTTTTTGCAGCAAATAGAGATGATCGAATTTCCATTGGAGGTCTGATTCTTTTCATTGATAATTCACCCATTATATGGAAAACTTTTAAACAGAAATGTGTTAGTTTATCCACAATGGAAAATGAATATGTATCATTATGCGAATCCGCAAAAGAACTCGTGTGGATCATCCGAATTTTTAAAGAATTTGAGAATCTCAATGTTATAAAAACTAATGTAACTAGTTCTCTCTTTTGTGATAATCAAGCGGCGATCGACTTTTCTAAATCACCAGTAGAAAATTCTCGTACTTAACACATTGATGTTAAATACCACTTTATCAGAAATTTAGTAATTGGAAAAACTTTTCATCCTAAAGTATATCAATACCAAACTAAGTTTTGCAGACCTCTTCACAAAACCTTTAACTAAAAGTAATTTGTCAAAATTTTTAAAAGACTTTTTGTGTTAAAATATAAAAGTCCAGGTGCGTACTGGCAATTTTTTTCATAAAATTGTAAATGCTTAAATGGCATGATTTTCATTATGAATGTAGTTTTCTAAAGGTTTGTTATTTGCATGTGATGCCGCCTGTCTGGTCTCGAGGAATTTAAATGCCCACGAGGATGTCAACTCTTCATCGAGTGAGTGTTGCCAAAGGGTACGAGCGGCCTCTAATACCGTCTCGGAGGAGGTGCAATTGTAAACTGCCAGAGTACTCGAAGGTTCCGTTCGACTCGTTGGAGGAATGCATCATCGTCTTTGTCACGGGGGATGTTATTTTAATTTTGTAAGCCCCTTATTATGATAACGGAAGCTCCTATAGGTCCCCCTCGACTCCAGACAGCCTGCGTGTGTATAATTGAAATATTTTTGTAAAATTTTATAATGTTTGTATACATGTGAAATTTGTTATAATTTTTGTAAACATAAATTTTTCTTAATGCCATGTGAAGTGAATGAAAAATTTAAAGCTTTTCAGAGGTAAGCGAGAGGCGGGCCATTGTTAGGAAATTCTGCATTTTAAGCTAAGAAGCTTGCACCTTTTCTAAATTGTCTCTCGTTCCTTTATTCTAAGATTTGAAGCATTCTTTCTTTAAACTAATCACTTCACTTGATATCCATATTTAGCAGCTATTTAATCGGAATCGTCTGACGTTGTCTATCTGATTCCGGCTGCTGATATGTAGATCTGATTATTAACAGAGTATATATACTTGTCTCTACTATGTCATTTAAGAAAGAAAGGTAGAGAGAGAGAGAGAAAAAGAAAGGAGGTACGGTCCTCAATGCATTCTCTCTTCGGAGACTGATTTCAGTGCCATGTAAGCTGTTGCTTTACGTATAAGATGTGATATGTAAATATGTTCTTAAATGTGGTCGTCTAATAAATGTCTCTTTTAACTTATACGATTCGTCATTTCTAAAAGCTCTGTCTCATAGAAATTCCACTGCATGTAATAAGCCAGGACGCTTTTAGCTTATTATCCAGCAGCTCTTCATAACTAGTGTTACTCAAGCTGCCTGTCTCTACTTTTCGAGACTAACAAGTGATATTAGCAAACTCGCTTCCTGTGCCTAACAAGGAACTAACTAAGAAACTCTTGCTTTTTTTCTTGATCGATTTCATTTTGGTCTCAATTTTTTTATCCTTCATTAACCGTCTTATATCTGCCTTCTTCACTTTCTGATAAAAATAGTTGAACAATAAGAAATACAATAAATTATTTAATCTATTTTCAGCATAAAGAATATTACCATTTTCTTAAGTCACATCTGGAATTAAATAAATTTTCACTTACATTTAACAAAGTTGGCTTAAACGTTCTCGTAAGTAATTAGTGTTTGCTTATTACAGAACCCTTCGCACATATTTTAAACTAAATACACGTAAGTTCACTTCTTCAAACACTATTCTAAATTAAACTCCTTAAAATCAATTCTTTTAACGTTCTATAGAGATTTAAATACCTAGCTGACAAGAAATACCAGTGACGAATTCACTTGGCTAAATTGAAACTACAGTGGCGAAGAAACAATTTAGAAAGAAATTTCAACTGAGGTCTTAAAACAAAGGTGAACACAGAACTCGAGACATCAGGCTAGAAGAAATCCGTTCATGCGCAAATAAGCCCAATGCCCACTTTTAAAAATCACAGCATAAAGGATATCTTCAGAAAACAAAGCAGAATGATTATTTATTAGATAGAATTCCCGTACGCAGAATTAGCCCGATTGAATTAGCATGTATGGCATGAATATTAATGGAGAAATTATGCGCATAAGTACACATCTAAGCAACACCACTTTATTAAAAGAAATTATTTATATAAAAATTTTCCTGCTAAAACATTCCGCTACGTCCAATAGAACAAGTAATATAAAAAAATTTTAAAGTCAATTCCTACTTACCAGAGCAAATTTTTTGACGATTACAATATAAATTCAATTTTATATACAAGAAAATAAAAATGAGAATTTTCCACAAAAAATAGTAATCACAAGTATAACATTCATTCCTGCGAGACTGGTTATTTTAAAATTCTTACGATTCAGATGCTGTTTCCTTGCTTTATGTATATGTCTATCTTTATGTTATTTAAACAGCAATTTGCTAAATAAAATTCATAATCAACACACGAAATCAATTCATCCAATGTCAGAGACACATGGCAAAACACAACTCTGCCTGTCAATTCACATCCAACTGCATGTTGCCATGCACTGTGCACTGTGCAATGTCATATTCCATATTGTTACAAAGCTATAAAGTCATTTTCCTGAGATCCTAAATTTGGCGACCGTGGTGACAAATTTGGCGACCATTTTGGCGATTTGGTGGCGAAGTTGCGAGGCTCTAATAAATAAAATTAATTAATTCAATTTAATTAATGAATTAATATTTGAAAAAATTGTATTAACATCAAGTGTCATCCACTACAAGTTTTTAAAAATGTATTTGAACTTGAGTGGATGAATAAAAAGTATTTTATTAACGATCAAAATTTTGAACAAGATATATATATATATATAATATAGGGAGAGTGCGAACTAATAGTAGAAATTGAATGATGGTTCCTTTATATAAACAGCGCTCATTATGTCACCGCTAGTACTTAACAAAGAGGCGAACACTGTATTAGTATTTCGTAAATACATGTTGTAAAATGTTTATTATGTTGCATTTTTCTTACACACTGAACATTTTCATTTTGGAGAGCCAAACAAACAATAAGATATCTAGAGCTAAGTAGAGTTTAAAGTAAAATCCTCGCTCTAAGTTAGGAAAGTGAATTGTAGAACAGAAGCGAAGAATAGCATTTGATGAACTGGCAAGTGTTTGGTGCATTTTCTTAACACTCTGACTGCTTGTCCCGCGATTGCCGAGGATTGGAAGTAACTTAGTTTTCTGCTGCATCCTTCGATTTTCGCAAGCCATTGAAAAACCTTGGGACTGTGTTACAGCGTTGAATCGTATCATTGTAATAAAGCCTTGCACATAAATATAAATTCGCTTCTTTCAACCTTATTTGAACATGTTTTAGAACATTGGATCTAAATAGCAATTTTAAAAAATTCGGTATTCAGAGGGTTAATCGATTTCCAGTCTTCCCAGAATTTTTACAGCGATAAGAATAGGAGAAACAGTTATTTTCTTAATGCATATTCCATCTGATGAACGAAATCCATGAATGAGTTTTTTCTGCAATATGAACACGAAATTTTTAAAGCAGTTATTTAAAAATTTACATAAAAATTTCTTTGATATGCAGAAGCTGTTTTCCTATTGAGAATCTAAGATTCGTGATACAAGTTTATATGTAGACATTTTTGATATATAAGTCTGATTAAGTTTGGTCGAAGCCCAAATGCCCTTTCCGTTTCATATGATATTTCATAAATCTCGACTAAAAAATACCAAGTCCACCTAAAATATACAAATTGGAAAAAAATCACATTTAAATTCGATAAAAAGAGATTTTCGATATGGGGGTTCTAGTGTATCTCTTCACCTTCGCATTAATTTTGTCAGTTAATGGTTTATATCAAAGATTATTTCTTTGGAGAAGATTCTGTATTTCGGAAGCATTCTTACCATATGCATGTAGGAGTTTACAGGAGAATCGTTTCATTGATAATTTTTTTATTTAACATAACGCTCAAAAATAACTTCGCGTCATATAGTCCTTTCAGTATTCAGAATATAAGGTCACTATTCTTTTACCTTTTCATATTCGAAAGAGAAAGTAGCGTTTTTGACCTCGATCATTTAATAAATGACGATTATTTATATTTCCAGGGATTCTAAAAAACATTTCTGCAATAATATCTGAGTAGCTATCTTCCCATGTGCATGTGAACACAATAATTAAAAACCTTCATGAGCAAGATTTATGAAACCTGAGATTTTGTCTTAACACCCAAATTGTTGATATGTCTAAATAAGATCAAATTCGTTACAGGAAAGAATAGCTTTTACATAAAACATAACTTCTTTTAACAAGCAGCACCACCAATCTCTATTTTTTTTAAATTTCAAGGTGGAACAAAATACTCAATTTTCAGCAACCTGTAACAAACATTTCTGAACTTTTTAAATATCGGACATGAACAAGAAACATGATATTCCTTTTAGATGTGAAAACAAATCAGAAATATTCGTTATTGGTTGCCAAAAATTAAATATTTTCTTCCTTCTAGAAATTTCAAAACATTGTGATAGGTGGTGCTGCTTGTTAAACAACATTTCATTTTCTTTACTACATTATGAAATTATGAAAATTAGGGCATTGCTTATAAAGATATTTCCATCATCCCATTGTCATTCGGCCCTTAAATGAATATATTATACATTTTTAGAATTGTAATAATATACTTGCATACTGTCATTCGCATTAAAAAATTATTATACACATTTTTAGTTACGACGTTTGCTAACAGTTCAGATTTCTCTGCTGTGTAGTGAATATACACATCTAAAAAAATAGACGCCACAGTCTACCGAAAAATGTCTGCCATGCGTCTCGCTCTCTTCCACTCTTTTTCTCATATCCAGGCATACGTCACACGCTAGTCAATCATTATAAATATGTTTGCATCTTATTTGGAAAATCGAACAACCTTCTTTCACTTGTCATCTGCTTTTCCTATGTTCTTCTTAATATTAAATCAAATCCTCTTTTCTAAAGCTTCATAACTATTATAAAAGAAGCTCCAATTTTGGGGAGTTGTGCATCAAATCAATTGTTTGCATTTTATTGTGACTGTAAATATAATTAAATGTTTCAAAAATTATGTATATCACGAAGTTACATCACATAAATCAAGCTCGCATAGTGCATGTATATGCTTTTAATTTAAATGCATTATCATTTATAATTATTTTATTCCTCGAAAGATATCAGAATTACTAAATGAAAAACACTGCAACAAACCGTCTAAGGGAAAAGTTGTTTTGGGTGGTTCAGGAAAAAATTTAATGGAGAAAATTTAAAAAGAAAAAATATTTGACTGTTTAATTCCTAAACTACATATTTTGGTCATTATTCACGAAAATAATCACTGAAGTATACAGAAAACACTCCTGACTTTCCTTAGAAACCTTTAAACTAATTGAATGAAATATTAATAACTGCTTCAAATACTAAATTGAACTGATTTAATACTAAACATCTAAAATGATTTAAAATGTTTCTGCTAACTTTAACCTTCATGCTACGGGAACTTAAACCAGAAAAACTCCGTTTAATGAGGGAAGTGAAAATCTCAATGGTGTCTGGTACAGCAAATGTAGCGACTCATATTCAAAGGTAGACAATTGTCAGGTGGTCCATAAGGAAAGGGTTAATGGTTGGCCAATCGTGCAAAACTAATCAGATTGATTATTTAACATATAAACTTCTAGTGAGGTAAATTTTATTAGTACTACGCTTTGGTCATGAATCACATGAACACAGATTCAAAAAAACTAAACTCACCACTTTGTCCTTGTGGTCGACCAGGTGACTCGGATCACTACGTTTTTCATTGCCCACTGACTAAGGAGCATCATCTTAAAGAACCCACACTGAATCACCGGGTCGAGTGGTTCAAAAATTTATTGAAAAACAGGGAGTGCATTTCGCGACTTGAAAAGATCTTCAGATTCTGTGGGGATATGTGCAATAGGCTTAATCAGTACTGAGTCTTCGGATTTGATTGGAGTGTTCCGGTTTCCGGAAATTTTTATTATTATTATTTTCTTCAACTGGGTGTCATTCTAATACTCGGTTAACTGTTCTCAGTTTTGGACAGTTTTAGGAATTGTTTTGTTTTCTTTTAAATTGTTATCTTTTCCATTGTAAATTTTTTGTGACATCTCTTGTCTGCTTTTGTGCGGTTTTTGTATTGATTATTGTCTCTCGATTTTTGTTTGTAAATGTTTGGTTTTAAATGCTAATGATTTTAATTTGGTTATCTTAGTTTTTCTGTACGTGTTTTTAATGTTTAGCCTCTTTCGTTTTTGCTCTTTGGGTTTTTGCGTATTGTGCTTTTGCTCTTAATCTTATTAAGTTTTTAATATTAATTATTATTTATTTTGTGTTTTTGTTCATTGCGTATTTTATTTTTGCTCTCAATTGTTTTGTGCTTTATATTTTTTCTCTTTTTTCTTTTTTTGAGGTCATAGTTGTAAACGGTGATTTTTAAATTGTTCTGCTCACCCCTCAGAGTCCTTTGTCAATTATTTTAAAATGTAGTTCATTTCTTTTGTTTCTTGTTCCCCTCTGGCCTGTGGAAGGCCTTACACCCTCTTGGGAAGGCTGGGCCGGGACGGAATTAAAAAAATAAAAAATCACATGAGCAATGAAATAAACTAGGTGTGAATTAAACTTCCACACAACACCACTTTATTAAAAAATAATACTGCTTTATAAACATTTTATTACTTTGTATCTTGCGCCTTAAAATTGCTTCTTTAGTTTTTTTACTTCAAACGTTGGAGGTTGCTCGTGTATAGATAATATATAGAACCCTTCACTATCTGAAATTCGTTTACATGAAATAACAAAATTTAAGTGGTTTTCCGTATGCCAATTTACAAGAAGATTGCAACGTCCTCATCTCGGAGAAGACAAATTTTCAAGCCTGCTTTGATTAGAATTGGAAAGGAGCATTACTCCTATTGAACATTTTACCTATTGTATGGTGCATTTTAAAATCATTATCAAATTAATCGTAACGCGTATCTTATTACTAGTTTTTCTCACCTCAAAATGTTATTGAATAATCAAATTTTTAATTTTTTTAGTCTGGTGACCTATAGAACGAAAGCTTTGCACATGTACGCATTTTATGACTGTGCTGCCCTTAAGCCAAATACTATTTTTCACTTCTTTGCTGAGTCATTTTAAAGGTAATGTTTATTGCTCGTAAAATTGCATTTACGAATGGAAACCCCGGAGAAAAAATCAAATTAGTTCTCGAAATCAAATTATCAAAATATTAAAATTTTTAACAAATTATCAAATATTAAAATTTTAATCAATAAATTATTCAAATTATATCGAAGTTTTTAATTGATCATTCTGCATATTTCTTTAAAAGATATCGTACCGCCTCCTGACGTCGTCTTTTCGACGCAAGCATAAAAATCAAATGAGAAATATAAAACTTTTTTTTGCTAAAGCTTTTGCATTTGTTTATTCTTCATAAACGATTTTCTTCTAAATAGCATTTAATTTTTTTCAAATTAACATACGAATAAGAAAAAAAAGAGATATTTCTGTCAGTAACAACATATCTTTAAAATCAATTTACAATACTTGTTAAACGTTCACCAGCTTACTGGCAGTGAAGCTAAATCGAAATTCTCTACATAGAACTAACAGATTTGTTGCACATATTTATAAGTACAAGTTTGGATTCGTAGACATTGCCATGTACTAAAATAAATACTCCAAATTTTCATCGTTTTCTTACAACCAGCAATTAATTATTTTTTTTTAAATTTTAAAAAGTCTTATATGAATCAGATAATCAAAGAAATTAATTTTAAAAATGCACTATCTAATTAGCAAATTTCCTAATAGTATACTAAATAAATGCGTGCTCCTATACCTTTGTATATAGTATTTTCTAATATCTGTTTGAACAATATGTCCTGCGGAAGCCGATTTAAAATTATATTAAGTATTATTCAAAGAAATAAAAAAAAAATCCAGATCGTTGTGACTAAATCGCAAGCCATGTTGGGCAGTTTGGTGTGCTTCCGTAACTTGTTATCAAGATGGCTTTTCCATTAATTAATCATTTTTGTCATCAACATCGTTGGGTTCACCTTGACCTTCGAGTCTTTTCTGATCGGTGGAGTATTCAAACACAATTAAGTTCTCTGCCATGTGTAAAAATTTCTCGAATTCTGTACATAATTTATTCGCCCCAAAGAAACAAGATTTTTCCAAGCGTCTATTCTACACATTGGCTAATGTGATTTTACATAATCGCAGATTTATTGGCTTTTCTGTAGACCTTTCATATTAAAATGCGAAGAGCAATAGCTAGAGAACTACGTTTTCGATAAATAACTTTTACAAGGAGTTACAGCAAATAATTTTCGTTCAACTTAAATAAAAACTGAAAAGCAATTTCCCAATTAAAAGAAACAATTTCCATTCCTGTTTTATCATGGGTTTATCGGGGTTATTTATCCTCTTTGTAAAAATTTCTAATGTCATCCATGATTTTTTTGGGGAAATTATAGTCAACCTAGAGTGATTTAACCCTTCTGAAATAATGTAATTTTTCCATTTTCCTATTACAAGAGTTTAACTTTTCTTACAGGTCGTGTTCGCATAAACGACGAACGTCATTCAGTCCCTACCGTAATGTCCCTAATAATATTTAAATTATTTTTTTATGAACACAGTGTTTAAGGTAGTGCCGTTGCTCTTCTAATTTATAAAATTGTTGTCCTGCATATCTTATTTTGTCGGATTGATTTTGTGGATATTTATCAGCATCTTTAGGTTAAATTTTTTGTCGAATATGATACTTATGATTTTCATGTCGTATAATATAAAGTAAAATGTTGTTGACAAAGGTTTGATTAAAGCGAAACAAAATCTCACTTACCTTTGATCTAAAGACCTTAAGATCCTCAAAAATCTATCTTCATATACAACACCTTCTAAGATAAATTGCTTAAAAATAACCATTGATGACTAATAGTGTAACCGACAAGATAGAAGCTGATTTTATACTGGAAAGCTATTCATCTTTTGGTCAAATATCACTCATTATTCCCAGAAGAAATGCAATATATGATAAAGAACGAGAAACAATTTAAGCACGTCATGAGTTTCAAAGTTTTTCCTAGCCGGCAACCACAAAGGCAACTCTTGGTGGTCCAGATGTTTGACAGGGCATTGCGGTAAATGTAGCCTATTAGCCGAGGGCAACTGATGGCGCTACTGATCATCCGATGTAGCTGCGCGCGCATCCCCAGTAACACAAGGATATTGAACAAAACACTCAATATTGTATAATATTTTACAAAATCAAATAATATTATAGAATATCGAGCAATATTGTACAATATCGGGCAACACTTTGTGCTACCTGGGATATCATATGTCATTTGGAAATTTGTTCTATCCACTGATTTTACTGCTCAGTTGAAAATGTTCTGTTTGGTAATTTTTGAATAATGGAAAATGTTAATATGGATATTGTGAAATATTAAAATGCAAAAAATTCTTTTATCGCAGAAAATTCTTCATAATTACAAACCATGAAAATCGCTGAATAAACCTTATCAATAGTTGTTGCTGATATATAATTGTGGGTGATTATTAATTCACGAAAAATCTAACTCTAACGAAAGAAATGAAGGCAGAAAATGTAAATAGATGAGAATTTCTGCGCGCAGTTGAGATCAGATAATATATTTAACACTAAAAATTTTGTATTTTTTTGTATTGTATTTTCCACTTACAATAAACTCGAATAAAGAATTTTCCAAACTAAAATTTAATACGGCGAGATTTGATGCATATTTTTATCCTACTCAAGGTGCCATATACATGCGATTTGGTTGAAAAAACAACGAAAAAATAGTGGATTTCAATTAGAAAAACATTTTGCTAGGGCTGCCATCTATTAATCATTTCTGAAAGTCTAAATGACAACGTCTAAATGAATTCGAAATACAATTTTAAAAACATTAGATTTATTCAACAAATCATAATATATAGCATTGTTTTTTCTAAATATATTATTGAAATTCAATTATCTAATTTCCCAAAATATTTAGATATTTCCTTTTTCGAATGCCATTATTTTCAAAGAGTAATAAAGTGAATACGGTGTCTGCCATTTTTTTATTCAAACTTGCTAATGATTCAGCGCATAATACCTCTTCTATATGATTCTTACAACGTTATCACTGGAAGTAGCAGTGCTGTCACCTTAACACAGATATTTATTTTCCCATCAATTAATTCTTTCTTATTTATGTCAATAAGGAATTTAAATTCGTAAAGGAAATGACATACAAATATTTCTCCAATTTTAACATCGTTTCCCCTGTTGTAAACTAATTTAAATTTATAATTCTGATAATTGTCTTTCCATTTCCTAAATAAAATACATTTATACAGCTAACAGATGACGATGAAATCTTAAAATCAGAAGTTAATGGTACCACTTCGTTTATTACCCAGCACATTCAAAAGATAACTACTTTTACTTTCGTTTACCAGCCCGGACATAAAAGACCAAACTATAAATTAAACAAATGCCCCACCAAGCATCAATGTGTATGCTCAAATAAAATAAATTATATATAGAAAAAGTTTGAATTAAAATAGTGGAAGTGCTCTCAAAGCAAGTTCATTCACATTTAATGTTTTTTCTACTTACTCTAATATATAAACTATGTCTGGTAAATGAGTGTAAGTGTGAATGATTCCAAAGAAATTTTGTTCAAATAATACTTAATGAGTTATTTCGTAAGCAACATGTCAGTCTCAAACAGGCGTTAAGTCGAGATTAATTGCGTTCTTTTTAATTGATTAGTTAATTTCTTTTATTTCAAACCACCATCTTTTAACATGGCAGTTGACAGTTTACGGAAAGAAACTTTTCGAATTGTACAAAAATAACCATACAAACATAGCATATAAAATGAAAAGTTAGAAAAGCAGTTTTGTTTTAATTTTTTAATAATATTTAAATATTCATCTGAAATGTCTTAATATTATTCGAAATCATTGCAGCATACATAAAATAAAATTCTATATTCAGATCACTGCATTAATTCTGGTTTAAAAATATGAAGAGTGAAGAAGGTTCTACTAGACATTTAAGTGTTAGATTGGAACTCATCTGACTCGTAAAGATATTTTGTAAAGATATTTTCACGCGATGTAAGTACAACTTGCACATTTGCATCTTGATTCGCCATGATTTTGGAAACATAGTATACATATAGTGCAGCAACACAAAATGTAATTTGAAATAGAATAGTATAACTAGAAATGGCCAATAGCCATTTCAAAGAATAGGCGGCGCTTTCAACCTGGGTGTGTAATTAGAGCAACATGTATCTCTATTCGAAAACACAGATTCAAGAAACTTCACTGTAAAATGTTTACCAAAGCACAATAAAACTTTTTACAAACCTTTTTAAAAACTTTTGAAATAGTGCCGAGGGATTAAATACAAATATTAACTAAAAAATCAGAAATCTTTATATTCCCTACCTTGATGAAGAACATCATGGTTTGAAAAACCAAATTAAATGAAACCGAAATGAGAGAGATCAGCTGGTTTTAGAGTAAGGGCTTTTGTTCCGAGAAACTTGTTTTGTAGTTCTGTTTTCTTCTGAGTTGAAGAGCTGTAGCAGCTCCCTCTACGTATAATATTATCTTTGTTGTCGCGAAATTTAGTTTCAAAAATGGCAACAAAAAGAGTTGTTATTAAAACGATACGGATGTAAAAAGTTTGATGTTTGTGATTCTAAACGTTTTCTTTTCTTTTGAATTTAAATATGCCTAAATCGTTCCTGATACATGATTTAATTAATTAATTTATCCCATGTATTAACTGCATGTAAACGCGCTACAAACTGGTGACTCTTGTGAATAATTTCTTGTTCCCGTCGAAATCATGGATGACGGCGAAACTTCTGTTTCGAACACCAGGTGAAAAATATGAAACAAACAAGATAAGAGTTACAATTCCACCTTTTCTTTGAAGAGAAACCTGAAATTTGGTTTTTCCAACTCAAGGCACAGGATCAGACTAAATTTAACTGTCTCTTAGCACAATTAGAACCCAAAGTAGTCGAAAATATATGGGATATAATCCACAGTGAAGGGAATGATAAATATGTAGTTGCAAAAGAACGTCTGTTAAGTACTTTTAAAGAAAGCGAGGGAAATTATCGCAAAATTGCTTACAGTAATTTTTCTTGGCGATATGAAACCTAGTCAATTATTGCGTAAAATAAAATCACTTGGCGGAACAAATATAACTGATAAGGTTTTGCGAACTTTGTGGCTTGGCAAAATGCCAGACTCCATTAAAAATACTTTGTTTGTTAGTAATGAAAACTTGGATAACTTATTGATAATGGCGGATATAATATTTGAAATGAACTGAACGTCAGAAATTTATTCTGCTGCTGCAGACAATTCTGTAATGCATACTGTGCTTGATAAAATCTCTAATTTAAAAAAAACAGATTTCGGTACTTAATATTCACAGACCGTCTAGAAGTAAATATCGTAACTCTGGCTTTAAACGAAGCAAGAGTCGAAGTAATTCAAGGAAGAAATATAATCCCAATGGATCATACTGTTACTATCAATTTAAATTTGGTGATAATTCTTATCCTAATAAATGTAAAAGTTCATGTAGCTGAGGTCTTCGGAAAACTCCGACCAGCAGTAGATTCGAAGGCAGGTTCTGCTGATGATGAATTAAAAGATTGCAATAAATACCGATTATTTGTTACCGATAAACAAACCGGTTTACGCTTTCTTGTGGATAGCGGTGCTGACTTATCCATCATACCGGCCACACCAAACCTTAAAATATGTAATTCCTTTAAATTGTATGCTGCAAATGGAACAGGTTTTCGAAATTTTAACTCTGGATTTAGGCCTGCGTCGGTCATTCCAATTTCCTTTTGTAATCGCTAAAGTGGCTAAAGCGAGCCATACTAGACACAGATTTTTTAACCAAATTTCAATTGATTATTGATATACATGATAAAAAATTAATAGATGGTGTCATAAATTTATGTATTCGAAATCATGTTACGGCAAAACAAGTGCGGATAGCATAAGCACGACTGATAATAATTCTCGATATGCAAATTTGTTATTACAATATCCGAATTCAACAAAACCAAATATGTTAATTTGCAACTCAAAACACTTTGTAAAGCACTATATAGCTACTAAAGGTCCTCCTGTGTTTTCAAAAGTTTACCAATTAGAGGGAAATAAACTAAAATTGGCCATAACGCCATTTGGGTTATACGAGTTCAACGTAATGAGCTTCGGATTAAGGAACGCTCCATCTACGTTTCAACGATTCATTAATGAAGTGTTTTTCGGATTGGACTTTGTTTTCGCATATTTAGATGACATTTTAGTTGCTTCTTCAACGGAAGATGAACATTCAGAGCATCTGAAAGTAGTTTTTTTATCGATTAGAGCAATATGGTCTTCGTATAAATCTTGGAAAATCGGTTATGGGAGTGAATTAATTAGAATTTCCAGGACACATGATTACTCCGGAAGGATAGAAACCTCTTCCTGGAAAAGTAAATGTCATCTTGAATAATAGATTACCGGAAACCATTCACGAATTGCGTACTTTTCATAGTTTAATTAATTTTTATAGGCGATATATCAAAGATGCTGCCAAAAATCAGGCGATACTCCATGAGTATTTAATATCCTGATTCACCATTAGCTCTCTTCACTGATGCTTCAGACTACGCAGTTGGATCCGTACTGCAACAGTTTGAAGACGACAGTTGGAAACCCTTATCCTTCTTTTCCAAAACGTTAAGTAATGCCCAGAAAGGACATAGTACTTACGACAGGGAACTGTTAGGAATATATCTTCCAATCAAACAATTCAAGCATATCTTAGAAGGAAGACAATTTACAATGTACGCTGATCACAAACCTTTGATGTTTGCTTTTGAGCAAAAGAATGAGAAAGGTTCACCTAGACAACTACGTCATTTGCAATATATATCAGAGTTTTCAACAGATATTCATCACATTGGCAGAAAAGAAAATATCGTTGCAGATTCGCTATCCAGGATAGAATCTATCTCTGAAATAGATTATGATAAAATTGCTGATGCACAAATCGATAGTAAGGCTCTTAACGAGCTACGCTCGAAACCATCTTTACATTTTAAGCATTATTCTTCGGACTCTGGTAATCTACTTTGGTGTGATATTTCAACAACAATAATTCGTCCATTTATACCTCAAGATTTTCGGATGCACATATTTCAAAAAATTCACAGCTTAGCTCACCCTGGTGTGAAATCTACAGTTAAACAAATAGCTTCTAGATTTATTTGGATTAACATTCGAAAGGATATCACCCAATGGGCAAAATCTTTAATCCATTGTCAAAAGAACAAAATTAACAGACATACGCGTGCACAAATTGCCACTTACATAGAAGTAGATGATAGATTCAGTGTTATTAATATTGACATCATACGACTATTTCCTGAGTCCTACTTCTGAGGGGAGAAAGTACTGCTTTACCTGCATCGACGGATTCACATGCTGGATAGAAGTTATTCCTTTCGCAAATTTGACGGCTGAAATAGTGTTTCGAACATTTTATGATCACTGGATTTCACGTTTTGGAATGCCGTACTGTGTAATCACTGATCAAGGTAGTGAGTTTAGATCTGAGCTCTTTAAAAACATTGGTGTTATTTGTGGATTTAAAGTATGCAATACAACGGCATATCATCCACAATGTAATGGGAAAATTGAAAGGATCCATCGGACCATAAAGGCTGCGATCAGAGGACACAATTCTATTAAATGGACTCGAACCTTATCAACAGTTATGTTGGGACTAAGGTCGGCTTTACGTTATGATACAAATTACACTAATGCACAAATGGTTTACAGTCAACCTATCAGGTTACCAGGAGAATTTTTTGAAAAACCAAAAAATATCTTGGATACCGATACGTTTGCTAAAGAACTACAAAAACAAAGGGAACTGTTAAAACTTCTAGATACTAGCTGACATCCTTAACAAAAGAGTTTTGTCCATAAGGACTTGCATACTTGTACACGTGTTCATACGCTTTGATGGAGTTAGAAAACCATTAGAACCTCCTTATGATGGATCTTTTCCAGTTTTGAGAAGACACGAAATGTATTCTGCTGTCAAAATCAAAGGCAAGCATATCAATACATCTGCAGACAGATTAAAGCCAGCATATTTGCTGTTAGCAGACGTAGACGTGCCTTATCCCAAGAAAATAGATACTTCACCAGCATTGCCGAACAAATTCTGACTGAACATTAAGGAAATGAAAAAGAACAATCATATTTGCTGGACAAAAATGCTGAGGAAAAACTTACACGCTGTGGTAGACGTGTGAGGTTCCCAGCGCGTTACAAAGATTAATTACATACTATTCATTATTGTTATTTCATATTAATTTAATGTATTTTTTATATTTGTATATATATATATATATATTTAATTTCACATTTGTATACAATTGCATCAAAATTGAAAATTTTGTTATTTTTTTTTTGCAAATTGTAAGTATATCGTAACTACATTGTTATTGGGGAAGGAGTGATGTAGCAGCTCTCTCTACGTATAATATTATCTTTGTTGTCGTGAAGTTTAGTTTTCCAAAAATGGCAACAAAAGAGATGTTAATAAAACGATACGAATGAAGGAAATTTGACGTTTGGGATTTTTGACGCTTTCTTCTTTTTCTTTGAATTTAAATATGCCGAAATCATTCCTGAAATATAATTTAGTTTATTAATTTCTCCCATGCATTAATTGCGCATAAACACACGACAAATGTAGTGAGATAACAGAGCGAGAATTCTTAATTGACCAAATCAAAATCAATACGCTGAAAAGAAGGCAATGTCACAGAATCAGAGAAGATAAATTAACCCTAATACTAAGAACAGCATATGACAGATTTAGACTGTACTCTTTATCGGCGTTTTGACTCTGCCTGTTTGCATTCTCTTTGTCTTTGCCACTCATTTGCTTGGGCAAAGTGCTTGTCAGAGAGAGAGAAATGCTTATCTTCTAACCACGCTATCTACTCTTATTCCTATAAAGATATGTATCCGATCGAATCGAAGAATTAAACCTCCATAAAAGCCTTTTGAAGTTTTTAGCCTCAGGTAATCTAAGAAACATGACAGAAACTGTTTTATGAGTATTTGTGTAAGTTTCATGAATGCATTTAAAATAAGCTTTATTATATTAATAAATGTTTTACTTAACCCTCGTTGCCCAAAGATATTTCAAAATATGTTTATGGTAACTTATGGTAAGGAAAGGATGAACGACAGAATTGCAATTCTCCACATCAGAATTAAAATATATTTTCCTCCGATTTTCTGAGTTCCCTAATTTTTTAATATGAGTTCAGGAACATATCAGAATTTTTTCTTCGGGAGGAAGATGGTACATCACTTCTGATCGCAGTTATCTTTTCTGAGACTGAATTCAAACGAAATTTCAATGAAAGCACCAAGATGTAGGCGAAGAGAATCAAATGGCCGTCTGTTTATGTGGCGTGGAAACTCGATAAGTTAAGTTCCTGCTCACTTTTTTCTTTGCCACAAATATCTTGCTGAGAAGGAGAGATAAGGCTGATTAGGACATGACAAAAGTAGGCAATGGGAGCTCGGTTCCTGTAAGCAAATAAAAATGTGATTGTGATTGTAAGGGGTTCCTGTACAATGAAAGTTTAATAGTAAATGAACGACGAACATATTTGTTATAAGTTAAGAAATATCTGGAAATCCACTATGATACTAACATAAGTTACTTGTGTTTAACACAAATCATGACTATAAGTCTTATCTTGACAATAACGTTAATGCATACCTACTCTCCCCATGCCTAGAATCCTCATGACTCTTTACTAGCCGATTGGATGGACACGAAGTGTAAGTTTTCCAGAACCATCAAGCATCCGCACTGAAAACAAGGGAATTGTTACATAAAGGTTATATTGCAATGTCAGGACTTTTGAGGTTTAATATATGAAAAGGTGGACAAACACAATATGGAAAACTGCTACGGAACAAGAATGGAGTGAGATAGCAGAGCGAGAATTCTGAATTGATCAAATGAAAATCAATAAACTGTAAAGAAAGCAATGTCACTGAACCAGAGAAGAGAAATTAACCCTAATACTGAGAGAAGGATATGACTATGACCCATTTAGACTGTACTCTTTATCGGCGTCTTGACTCCGCCTGTTTGCTTTCACTGTCTTTTCTCCATTTATTTGCTCGGGAAAAGTGCTTATCAAAGAGAGAGAAATACGTGTCTATTAACCACGCGATCTACTCTTATTCCTGTTAACATATGTATCCGACATAGTCGTAGCATTAAACCTCTATAAAATCCCCTTGAAGTTTTAGCCTGATAAATAATCTAAGGAATATTCCAAAAACAGTTTTATGTGTATATGTATAAGTTTTATGAAAGCATTTTAAATAAGCTGTTTTATATTAATAAATTTTTTATTTAAACATCGTTGCACAAAGATATTTTAAAATATGTAAATAGCATTTTTCGGTTTTCGAAACATTTCAAAATAAGGTAACAGTATTGCAGTCAGTTATTGTAACCAGTTAATCCCTTAAAAGATGTTAAATTAAAAGTAAAAATTTATTTGTACCCTAGACGAATCTTAAAGATGTAATAATATACCGAGACTTGGAAATTATGCTATATCAGTCTGTAAAGGATATTATGAAGGAATGAGACAGATTACTTGAAATACTCATTATAATTATATAATTCAACAACACGAAGTATGACTTCAGCAGCGACCTTTTTAGGATAAAAATAGGATATTATTCTCATAAAACTGACACTATCTATTCAATAAGTGTTGTAAATCCTAAAAAGATGCAGAAAATTCACTGTTAAGAATGTGGAATTTGCAATGATTATCAGCAGTTTTCTATAGTACTACTATAAAACTTACTTTATTTGGGTATGAAACATTGAGAGTAGTTTGTGAAGAAAATTAATTCCAATTTTGTGTGAAAATTAGCAAATCTTCTTTCAAAGAAAATTTCGAAACCCAGCAAAGCAACAAGGTTTTATTCCAGACCATTTAGGACAGTGTTACAGATTTTGAACTCCCCATTTACTCAGATTAAGTACTTTTAAACATTAATCCTCTTCACTTCATTTGCTGCTGATAAATGTATCTCATAAAAAAACTTATGCAAAACAGAAAGCTGGAATCTTAATTTTTTATGAGCAGAAGTAAGTAATTAAATTTCAGTGAAGCAACGAAAATATATTCAGTAGTTATAAAACCTAGAAAAAAACTCACGAAGAATTTACGCCAATTTTAATAAAATATTAGCTAAAATTATTTTTATCTGGCAATTAAAACCTTGTTAATGAAACAATATACAAGCGCTATTTCATGTTAAACTAAGTCTAAAACTGTTGTATTATTACCTTCGTTCAGAAATTCTGTTTTTACCACATAAACCTTCTAACTTTACTAGCAGTTAATTCTTTTAAACCAGGAATAACAAACTATTCACTCCTTTTTAACATTTTAGTACTACAGGAAAATAAACAGGTGGTCAATGGGGAATAGAGCTCAATAAACGACCTGTATTTGAATGTTATGTAACTGTTCAACAGAAACCGAGCAACGCAAAATAGGCGAACATTCCAAATTCACCCACTAAAACAACCCCATAGTTTGCACATATAGATACTCGTGCTTTAATTCCCGCCCTGCCTTGGCATCCGAAGTTTCTGAATTAAAGCCTCTGCAAGAGCTCGAGTACGGGGGAGCGGATACTTAGTTTTTCAAATACATCCCAAAATTTGTTGCAAATGTAAGGAAGATCATAAGCAGCGATGGATACACTAAATATTCGGATTCCAAAACTAGACTCTTGAATTTATTTAAAGAAATTGAAAATGCAAGAATTCATCGTTTAATCACTGGAATTAAATTAGGTGATATAAAGACGAGTCAGTGTTTACAAAAAATAAGATCAGTAGGTACTTTGGATGTTTCTGAAAATTTCATTAAAACTCTATAACTTGGAAAATTATCTGAATCTATGAAAAATATTTTAATTAACAGTAAAGAGAACGTTGATAGTTTGGCATTTATAGATGACAACATTTGCGATATGAGCCTAAAACCGACATTTGCAGTACGAATAATATACATAATTCTTCTAAAGAATTGTTAGATCAAATTTAAAATTTATAGCAGCCAATTGCAGAATATGTTCGTACTATGGATAGACCAAGAGCCCGCAATAACAATTCTTTTCATAAGCAATTTCGAAGTAACCGGGGCAATAATTTTGATTCCAAAGGAAAATCGCATTACTTTAATTTTCGATTTAGCGCTAAATGTTTTCCGGAGACGTTACAGCCACCTTGCAGTTGGAATCAGAAACCACAAGATAATCAGGAACACTCAAATCTGCAGTGAGTTCAGCGATTAACGGTGCTGCAGAAAATGTAAAGGATTGTCGCGAATTTCGCTTATTCGTCCGTGACCGAAAATCAAATTTGCACTTTCTCGTAGACATTGGAGCTGATGTTAGCATAATTCAGGCTACAGCTCAGTACAAAACGAAGTCAAAATATAAATTATATGTTGCTAATGCCACAGAAATCTCAACCTATGGTATAAAAAAGTTAAATCTTAATTTCGGATTACTTCGTGTTTTTCAGTTTCTCTTCATAACTGCTGACGTCACAAAAATATTTTGAAAACTGATTTACTTTATAAATTTAACTTACTTATTGACATAAATAAGAAAAAAATAATGGATGTGATAACAAATCTCTGTGTTCAAGGTGATATAACTGCTATTTCAAGTGATAACGTTGTAAGCACATTGAATAAATGCATAAAAATTTCCAATTTACTCTTGAAGTATCTCGCATTTTCTAAACCTAATCTTTGCCCTAATCAAATAAAACATGATGTTAAACTTTTAATCGAAACAAATGGTCAAAATATTCTTGCCAAAGCACGACAGCTTGATCCAAAACGAATAGCAATAGCAAAAGAAGAGTTTAAATTTATGTTCGACAGTGAAAGAATTGGTCCAAGAATTCCGCAATGGTCAAGACCTTTGCATTTTGTCAGAAAAGAAGTTGCACCCTATCGGCTACATGGGTATTTTACCGTCAGCTTAATGGTCAAACGAATCCTGACAGATACCCTATAACTAGGCTACAAGATTTACCTCAAATATTAAAGGACATTAAAATCTTTTCTAAAATTGAATTATTTAAAGCAAATTTTAAATTTATTTAAATCAAAGTCCCATTCCAGAAGAGTACAAATGCGAAACAGCTATAATCACACCTTTTGGTTTGTATGAATTTAATATAATGAGTTTTGGATTAAAAAATTCCCCTGCAACATTCCAAAGATCTATCCATGAAGTTCTCAGAGGGTTGGACTTTGTTTACCCTTACTTAGACTATATACTCATTGCATCCAAAGGCAATATAGAACACAAACATTACCTTAAATTAGTTTTAGAAAGACTGGAGTTCAAGCTGTTAGCAAATACAAACAACCCGAAAATATTTAAGACCTTAGAACATTTCTCGGAATTTTTAATCTTTATCGTCGTTATCTATAAGACACAGCAAAGAATCAAGCACTGTTACATGAATATATTAAAGGTGCAAAAAAGAAGGACAAGAGAACAATACAATGGACTAAAGAAGCCTAAAAACAGTTTGAAAAGTGGAAGAATGTCCTCGCAAATGCAGCATTGCTGTACTTCCCCGATTCTGAATTACCTCTGACGTTATTCACGGATGCTTCAGATACGCCAATAGGTTCAGTGTTTTAGCAGTATGAAAACTCAATTTGGAAGCTAATTGCATTTTATTCAATAAAGTTAAACGAAACTCAGTAAAATTATAGTACTTATGACTGATAGTTTTTAGGCATATATCTTTCAAATAAAAACTTCAACCATTATCTAGAAGGATTAGAAGATTATCTAGAAGGAAGATCATTTACAATTTATACAGACCATAATCGCTTAATATTTGCCTTTCACCGAAATCTCGGCAAAGCAGCATCTAAACATGCCCGCCAACTTAAATATATCTCCCAGTTTTCAACTGATAGTAAATATAAAAAAGTCGAAAATAATATTGTAGCCGATACGTCATCCCGGATTAATGAAGTCTTATCAATAGATTATGATGAAATAGCTGATGCACAAACTCAAGA
>BGPR01004651.1:59834-107582 GCA_013235015.1 Araneus ventricosus | reverse complement strand
CCTGATTATTACTTCGTTCAGTTACGTATTGCTGTCTGCTAAAATTTTAATATGAACAGTAGTGCTTGAGGAATTAATTTATAATTCAAATAAACATATTTGTATAACTTAGAGAAACAAAAAAAAGCGCCACGATATAAATTTGGTCTGCTATCCGAGTTTTCGATTTTCCGGGAGTGGATACAATCAATTGACTCGGATAATCGAGACTTTGCTGAGATTTAGATATTAAATAACTGGAAGAATTAATATGCCAAGTAAAATGCAAGCGATACACAAGACGGATGTCAACAATGAAAGAGATAAAATGAAAACCTTTTTTTCTCTCTCTTAAAAGAGTCTACCATAAAACATGAAACATAAACTAACAGAAATATAAACTGTATATCACGAATGCCAATCTCTGCCATGCACAAATCACGGTCTAAACAAAGATATAAAACGACATTTTTTTATTCACCGGTAACAAATTTGCGATCTTAGAAATTATAGACTATATGACGGATAAATAGTTTAAATTGCCTATTTTTAAAGTAATCAAGTATACATGCATAACTCCAGAAAATGGTGAGAACAATTATAAAATAACTTACCTTCACAGACGATTCGGAAGTTCGAAGGAGGATGCTTTTATATAAAATATTTTTATATCCATGGTTATTACAGAAGAAAATCACTTGGAGTAACTAGTATAAGAGAACAGCGCTGTAACTTTGCAGTATTCGACCACAAATACAAATGAATTTTGAAACTGTTGCTCCTTCTATAAACTATAACAGGAGGGGCCATGTTATTTCCAACTAATAGTGTGCAGACACAGCTGATTTGTGAATGCTCAACTTCAGTCTGACGGGCATCTCAGACCGTTCCCAGATCCTCGGACATACCAACAAGACTAGGCACTCTAGAAACAATGTTTCCTAAATCCGAATTACGTGTAACGACACGTACTCTGAACTCAAGGTAAGAATTTGCCTCGCAAAATGTAAAAATATAAAAAGTGTAAACTATTCCTTACATGATAGAATTTCAAAGTGAATTTTCGTCCACCCTTCTGGGGAAATTGAAAAAAAAAAATGTGTAAAATTGAATGGGTGTAAGAAGATACATTTGATCGCATAGTGTATAAACGCTATTTAGCTATTTGATAACTTTTAATTTTTTTATTTGACGGACTCAAAAATATGCATTGCTTAATTTTACAGTAACAGGACCGTTGGACGCGTCCTTACAAGTCCTTAAAGTCCTTTCACATTTAGTCTTAAAAAGTCTTACTTCATTTATCTAAAAGTTCTCTCTTACTTTATTAAAGCTATTTTAGTCCTTAAAAGTCCTTACTTTACATTTAGTCTAAAAGTCCTTACTTTTTTACATTTATCCTTAAAGTCACTTACAAATCCTTATTTTTATGCCCCATTTTTAAAAAAGTCCTTGCAAGTCCTTACTTTTTTATCGCATTATTAAAAAAAAATTAAAATTTCACCGATTTATCGTTTTCTAATTCCTCCTCACTCTAATCTCAGTCACGTGGCTCTCATGGAATCGGGGGGGGGGATACACGGCTCAGCGTCCACGAATTCATACCATCCGCATACACTTTGGGAAATCAGAGGAGTTACAGATGGCCCTTTATTGGTCCATGAGTTCCATAGGAATGATTGTAAAAGTGCTGTTACCATTTTTAGAACAGTATCAAAATGATAAACCTTTACTTTCATTTTTGCCAGTGAAGTAAAAAACTTTTAATGATTGCTTTCAAATTTGGAACCTGAGAAGTGAAAGAATTGAGAACCTGAGACTTTAGGTAAAATTCAACTGTGACCCAAACAGATGAATAAGATAAAAGTTAAGTATATTTAAGATTTGCTACGAAGTAACACTAATAGAAGAAAAGATAACAACATGGAATTAGCAGACAAGGATAAGCCGTTCCCACTCGATGGCAGATAAGCTCGGAGGAACATAAATGATAAAACATTCTGCGTAGAAAGTTATTCTAGGATTACGCTCAGTAGGATCATGCGCTTTGCATTCATTCACCAGTAATGGCTGGATACAGAAAAAGCATCTGAAAAAATAAAAGGTATTGATTGTTGTCGTAAAATAAACACGTAATTTGGAAAATATTGCGACGAAATTTTTGCTATTCTATGCAGATTTTCTGTTAAATATGTTATGTACCAAATTCATTTGAATTTACTTTTTCAATCGAGTGATTCCTGATGCTTTTTTACAAATTATTAGCAATAATCATTGTGAAAAGTTTAGGAGATTATCCAAATGGTATTAATACTGCTACACGGACAAGGAGGTTTTCTTGTGAGCAAGGCCCTGGAAATAGAAAATTTAAAAGATGTTCTTATATTTCCCAGCTGTATGCATGAATTTATTCTTAAGCGATTCTGGTACTTGTTATGACTTAAAATTGCTAAAGAAATGAGGGCACTCCTTACCTCAGCTGGAGCAAAATACATACGTATTTAGAAAGTGAAAGATCCAAAGAAGATATTGAAAGAAAAGCCCTGAGCGGAGAAAATCCGATTTTTTTAAAAAAAAGAAAATGTTCCTCGGACAAAATGAGGAAGCAAAATGATTTATTTACCTAAGAGGCTGAAAAATCAAAAGGCCATAAGATTTATTTATTCAATCGCATGAACTAAGAAAGCATTTACTGAAAAAGATTAAAATAAATACATTGAATGAAAAAGTTTGAATTAAAAGATATTTAATTTGATTACCAGTTCAGTTTTTTTCCATCATTTATTATCATATTTCGTGGGAGTTTTGTTGTTTATTAATTTGTTGTATCTTCTATGTTTTATATTATACTTTTATTATCTAATAGGTTAATTTTCTCAAAAAATGTACATTTTATTTAAAAATGCAAAGGCGATCAATTGCGTTAAGTTTATTCAATTTAGAGGTCATTTTTTTTTTTTAGTCCTTAAAAGTCCTTGATAGTCCTTGATTTTCTTTAATGGAAATGTGTATGAACCCTGAGTAAAGATATACATGTTTATGTAACATTACCAAATCGATAGTTAGTTAATCGATCTAGTTACAAGCGCGAATCAGATTTTTATTTTTAACATATTTAAAACCATGATTAAATGAATTTTTTTATTCAAACTTAAAATAAATTCAGTAAACTAAATTTTCAGACACTCCTGGACATTGGATAAGACGGCTCCGATTTCTAGGAATTTCTCTACGCTATTTAAAATAATGCCTTACGTCATTCTCATTTGTGACATCGTTCCCCATATTATCTGAGCCGGATTATCAAATATATCTATATCTACAATTCATTTCTCAGTTGTGTGAGAAATTTAAGAGGATAATACCAAAAAAATAAATACATAAAAGTAGTTAAAAAAGATCTAGTAACGGAAGACGTACAGAACGCAATCCTAAAAAGCATATATTTTTTGAATAACATTTAGAAATTCCGTAATTTCTGTATGCTTAATTCTTTCTGAAGGTGTACGTGAAACTGAAAGATAATTACTCAAATATGGAAGTAATCAAAAGGGAAACAATCAATAAATAGATATATATAATTCAATTAAAAAAATAAGGAATTGCATGCATGTTTCTTTTACCAAATGCATACATTGGCAATATTTGAACAATGCTTTTACCGTACACCAATAACAACTCAATTTGAAAAGGCGACAAAAGCTGCGCAATGAATCATTACGTCTTATTAAATAGTTCAGAATCCAATGAAAAGTTACTGATGATACTCAAATGTAGTTTATTAATCTTAATACAGAGGAAAGAAAAACGTGTGGTTAAAGCTAATTAATGATCCTACTTTTAGTATTTTAAAGAAGGAATAATTGACTTTAAACATCAATTATTTTTGTGTCAATTAATGTGTGTGAAATAAATAATAACAATCATAAGAAATGAGTTGCAATATAAAATTTTCGATATCATCAAAAATTTCGTAATCCAATTTATATATCTGTAGATTTTCGTAAAAAGATCATTTTTATGGATCAAAAATAGAGATCATAACCTTGAAGCTTTCCGAATACAGATTCCCCACATACGTGGCTCGAAAAGCCCTGTCAATGAGATTAACATTTTACGAATCATCTCCTTTTGAGATAAATACAACTTCTTAAAAATAAAGAACTGAAATACGATTCTAAGAACACTCGTAAAAAAAAAAAATTATTTAACATCGATCTTCCAATTTTTTTTGTCGAAGATATTATTTGATATTACTGAAGTTGGTATGACAAGTTTCCAACACGAGAGGGCTTGTGTCTTTCTTTTGCAGCAGTCCTCCCCGGTTCCAGGGGTCAGATATCTATTCATTATTTACCTGTAGAGGACATTCTGACCCTTTGACCCAAGGGGAAAAATAACTGGCATGGTCTTCTTGGGGAGAGGGAGGAAGGTAATGGCTTCTTTTGAATGTGAAGACAGGATTCTTCAAAATGGCACTTGCCTAACACACGTGCCTTTTTATCCCATCTGAATATTCAAACCGAAGTACATTTTCAACATAAATTTTTTTTAACAAAAACTTTCGATATGCTATCTTTTCCTTCTGACGTTACTTAGAGAGATATTATTATTATTTTTTTCTCGTAGTTTTCCCTCTTGGCTCTTATCTTGGTAAATTTTTCTAATCATTTGAAAAGAACATATTTTTTACCGGTTCTTTTTTTTTTTTTTGCTATTTCATAAAACTTAAATTGATCATCAGAAAAAACAAAAAAGGAAATTTAAAACTTAAGCCTGTTAACAAACTGGTATTTTTTCACTTGCACTTTGAGATAAATAAGAATAAAAATTAAACTGAAAAAAAATTATATGCTTATTTTAGAAAACATCTATTCACTTAAAATTGCTTTAGACCATGCTTGATACGTGTTGCTAAATACTTTTATTTTATGTTGTATAATAATGCATTTGTATTTGTCAGAAGTTTATACTTTCAAATCACATCACTTAATTTTTCGGTTAGCACCTTTAAATTATCAGGTTTAAAATAATTGTCTATTGAAGCTACGTGGAAGAGAAACTTTTCCACTTTTAATAAAGGATCTCTTACTGAAATTAAAATCATTAAAATCAGACGAATGTTGTCAATTCGCGTATAAATGTTTAAAAAATTCCAAACAAGGTTATTAAGTTTTGAAAACTGTGAGTCACGAGAATCTTTGTTACACGATACTAACAAAGATCAAGTACAAAAAAAAAGATATTAGGTTTCATAAATTAAAGAAAATATGTATGCTTACTATATTTTTATGACTAAGAAATATCATTAATAAGGCATATTTTTATAAAGTATGTTACATTATAAAGAATAATATTAAAGAGCTAAATAATATGTTCTTCATTTTCTATCTATATGCACCATCAGCAGAGGGCATTTGTCTTCCATTTGAATAGTTGAATATCACGATAATTCAGTATCAGCTTTTATCATGAGTTAATGCGAAATTATTTCAATTCTGTTTTCATTTGTTAAGACGTGAAACTAATAATATTAAAAATAGAATAAAATGTAAACCAAAAATAAATATCTACAAATGTTATTCAGTTAATTCGAGTCGTTTAGCTCGTGCGCCATTCGGGACCACAGTAGCCTTGTGACAAGGTCTCGATTTTAGGGCAGGAGGGTTCCAGGTTCGAAACCCTATTCCAAAGCAGACTCGTCGTGTATTGGACCTCTTGCAGTTAAATCATACGTGAATGGTCAAACGTCCTCCCGTTGGTGTGGTGTGGAAGTTTGGAGAGCTCATGTTTCATACTCACCATCTGACAGCGGTTCAAAATGACGAGTTCCATCCCAAAATATCCCTCGTGTTGCTTCAAAACGTGAAGCTAATATAACTAAACTAAACTAAGTAACTTAAGCTATTATAAGGCCTTAAAATTATTAAAAATGGCTTGGGGTACGACCAGTGGCGGCTCGTCCATAAGAGCTGCAGTTCCTCCTAGAAATTATTTTAAAAGATTGTATTTTTGTTTTTATTCTAATTGCCCTACTTTTCCACTCTGAGAATTCAGTGATCGACGAAAATAGCTAATAAAAGTAATAAAAAACGTAAAAGGAAGACGGAAAATCCATCAAGAATTAAGAGAGAGACAGACTAGAGCTCCAAAAAGTTTTGCCCCTCCTGAGGATCCAAAATTAACGCAATGATCAAAGAGAAGCGGCTGAAAAGCAACCCTTTCTCCGTTTGAAATTGTATTCATTTGAGCTGCATTTTTCCCAGCTCACGATTGGTGCGACTTCCTCATTCAGCATTTTTTTTTTTTTTTTTCGCTTTTTCTCGTAGTTAAGTATTTTTTTTTAATCCAATTCTAGAGGAGTTGTAAGTTTTTTTGCTTCTTTTTTTTTTCGGGTGCTTATTACGAATCTTAGGTCATGAGCCTACATATATGCAAATATTTTCTAATTCTAGATAAATCAGGTCTACCGTGAAACATTTTAGTTTCAAATGTTTTCTTCAGGCTATCTTTCGGAATGCGCCGAAAGATAGTCTGCCTTAACTTATATGTTAAGATTAGATAGCACTACCGCTAGAAACATAAGCTGATGAAACTGAACTCTTTTTTGTATGCTAAAACTTCTTCAAAGTCAAAAACATTTCGTTAATTTATATGAAAGACTGAGAAGACCGCTAGAACCAGGGCCAGAGAAATACGAGGTCTGGTTCATAGAGCCTTCAGCGAAGAACCAGTGGGGGAATTTGTGACGTCAGCAAGCGGGCACTCCGCGCCTAGTATCAGAGCCGTCTAGACGGCTATGCCAGTACTGGTCAGAACATGCGTGTGGTCTTTTTGACCCCATTCTTTCTCTTTTGTTAAGAAATTCTGGGAAATTTTAAGAACTTGCCCTTGTTACTTCCTGTTCCTTCACAGGGTAGCTAGAAGAAGGAGAAAAGAGTAGCAGTAACAGGTGAAACGGGGTTTCTCCCTTTTTACTGGGGGGTGGGGGCCTGCAGTCAAATTGAATGGTGAGTGTGACCACGAACGTGCGCGGGAGAGAAGAAAAGAACACAGTAAAGGTATAGAAAAAGGGATATCAGTTCAACTTTCCTTTTTCGTGTTAAAAGTGGCATTTGTGTCTTAAATACAAGTTACCTATTTGTATGAAAAAATGTTCTTATACATTGACCATATTTTATTTTTGTACAAATAGCTATTAAAATAAGGAGTAAACGTCTAGCAATTTGGAGGTCGAAATGGCCCGCTTTTGGTAATGTTCCAAAAATCGGTGCGTGTGCTGAAGGGTTAATTTTATAGCAACGATGCAAATATAATATTAAACACACAACATGTGTTGAATTTCGTCACGACGCTCCTGTGTATAAATGCAGCGGCTAAAATAATGAAAAGTATTGCTGTGAAGAAGCTCCTGAATTTCTGCATAGCTAAAAATTTGCACTGTGGAATAGTTTTTGCATAGCTTTCTGATGTTCCGTATTTTATCGTTGTTTCCAAAAGTTAGTCATTGAATATATCTGTCCGATGAATGTATGAAATTCGAGTGGATTAAAAAGTGGATGTTAAAAAGTTATTAAAATGAGATAAAAAAAATTGTACGGAAATAAAATTTATAACTGAAAAGCTAATTTTTTGAAAAATACCATTGGTAGTAGCATTTATTGGAACAGCCTGGGTCGGTGACTTTTTGAATATTGAAGTGGTGTAAGCATATGCTCCCAATTAATTGAAGAAACACGTTAACATTTCGATAAATTTTTAGAAAAAAAATATAATTGAGATTTTGAAAAAAAAACTTTTTTATTGAGCTTCTACTACCCAAGAAGTATCCACGTATCGAATTTGGTAGCTCTAGGCCCATAGGCCTGCACTGTAAAGTATTTTGGACTCTATTTTCATACAATACTGCCTATAGGATCACGCAACAGCCTATAAACATTACCATGTTAATAAATCACCAAATACGAATGTTAATAGACATTCTCTCTTCAAATTTAATACATTCATTGGATATTCCGCGACTAGCTTTTAGAAACAATGATATAACACGGAGCATCAGAAAGATATGCAAAAATTATTCCACAGTGCAAATTTTTAGAGATGCAGAAATTCACGAGCTTTACCATTAAATGAATGTTATGAGTGCAATTACTACACTCCAGTGAACGTTGCAAAACTGCAATAATCTTCAACGACATGAATGTTAACTAAACTGTTAGAACGTTTGTAGAAAAATCGGTTGCGGCGTTTTGAGGGGGCGGGAAACATTTTTAGTAGCGGCGTTTTCAATTTTTACGGGAAAAATTTCAATTTCATTTTAGCTGCTTAAAACTAGAAATTACAAAAAAAAAAGTTAGCTAATTTTGGAACAAAATTTTTAAGTTTTGTTGCTAACTCTTATACTGCCGGGTACTTTTAGGTGTCTCTAAATCTTTTCCCGCCCAGTCGCTGCCACTGAGAAAAATATTGGGCTTGTTTCACCATATAATTAATACAGTCGACGCTCGTTATAAGGACCCTCTGCGTCCCACAGCAAAAGGCCTTTATAACGAGTGGTCGCTATAGTGGATATAATTAAAAAATGTACACATGGACGCTGAGCAGTTCCGTATAAATAGGCGATTTTTAATTCCAACTAAATACTCAAATTATTTTTTATCGTTGGAATTAAAAATAAAGTTTTATCGATTAAAAATATATTTCTAAAACAGATTTTAAAGTAGAAAATAAAGGGTGTTATATATTTACAAAACATTTATTTTCTAAAGAAAAAATAAGAAATGGTTGTTTGTTTTTTCTGCATATGTGATTTTTGCAAAATATAATTTCCCATTTCAGTTAAATATGATAAATAGTGATCTGTCTTTTCTTGCCTTTCAAAAACATTTTAAAGTCTCTATAGCACTTGAAACATTTTTTATTCTACGCTATTCTAATTTCCGCACTGTGGTGAGTGGTAATTCCCCCCCTCCCCTCCGTCAAAGTTGAACTGTAACACTGAAGACTCTACATCTACGAAGCTTGGCAATACAATAATTAAGGTCATTCACGTTTAGAAACATGTTCTTTTTGGAAAAATACCGGGAAGAGTGTCTGCTGAATTCGGACGTTGTATTGGGATTAGACAACACTGGATGGTCGTTATACCGGAAATAAAATAACATAGTGCATAGGGAAACGCAGTTGCGGATTTTATCACTGGTCGTTATAATGGAATGGTCTTTATAATGTGTGGTCGTTATAAAGAGTGTCGACTGTACTAATCAGCAACCTACAGAAGCATTACAAAATAAATTTCGACTAGTTTGAACTTCGTGCTGTCTCAATCCTGCAGTAAGCAGCATCGTACATAACCACATTTTTGAGTCAAAACAATAATATTTCTCACGAAATACTTTCACCTTTAGAATAAACTGGCCCTTGATGCCTTAAAACCCGCTAACAGAATGAATGACGTCATCATTTGGAAATGCTGGTCACTCTTTCCTGCTTACACCTGCCAGCCCTGGGGGTCTGCAACCCCCCGACCGACTGGAGGGTTAGGAATAACTTCTCAAGGTCACCACAGAAGCTATTTCTTCCATCCATAGCCGTTCTGTCCAGCGTTTAGTCCAGAAACCATTTCCACACCACACTATAACATATTTTGTGGTAGATTTTTATGGTTTATTCCTTCTCGCGTTCCAAAATATCCAGTTTATCTGTGAAGTGAATGGACAGCTTTGGACGCCATCCTGTTTCTTCAAACTCTACTTTTATTTAGTTATACACAACTTTATTTCTAATGGTATACTAAGATCAGAAGTTGAATGGATGGAAGATACGCAATTTTGTCTCTGAATTTGAGGTGCCGTCCTCTTCGTGAATTGGATTGATCTCCACGTCAATCTCAGAATCTGTTTCGTGGTCGATCTGAACGATAGGACCGAATAGGACGAATGTTTATAAGAGGTTAGAGAAGTAGTGAGCTTCCCACCTTCGCTATTCTTTATTCGACTTATTAGTACATACCTACTGGCGAAATCTGCACGCCCTTACTGTCCGCAAAGGGTGAAGCCTGGTCATTTACGACCGCTCTAAGCCAAGAAACCCCATCCTACACTGTGGCCATCTGTGATCCAGTAATCCAAATGAAATGCTTTGAAATTGGGGCGTGTCACACCAGCGATGATTTTGTTTAAGGGAGCACACGAACTCAGTGGTTCCCAATCTCCAGCACATGATATTTGTCACCAATAGCCCTGGTTAAAAAGATGAGTTTGACTTGGTTGGGTCACTGGTACCTGAAATGAATTATTATTAAGCTGTAGGGGAAAAAGGATATGATTAGTTACGTCCGATTAAATGTCTCATTTATTCGCATTCATTCACTTCATGCATTCAACCTTTCACTCACACATGCACACAAAAGGAAAACAATATTTAAGGAATGATTAATGAGTTACGAAATGGGGTTTTTCGTTACTTAATATATGGCACTGGTACAAGCGTCCTTCGATTTTCGTCATGTCTGCGTCTGGTCAATGGCTCGGGTCCTGCTGGAGGGAAGCCTTCCGCGAAAGCCCTGAAAAGGGCTAGTTGGCTCTTTTTTTTTTTTCCTTGATGTTAACCAGAAGAGAAGTGTCCCCCTGGGCGCCGCTTCTTCCTGGGGGGGGAGGCTGGGATCGTACCTAGAATTTCCCTGTATGGCTGGGTTGTGGTTTTCTATGGCTCTTGAAAAGTTAACTATTGGGGCGTGTTGGTTTCCTACCTTCCACTCCACACCACGGCAATTCTGTTGGATTACATGGACGTCTTGTTTTAGCGTGGTGCGGTCGTTAATTATCGACTTCAATCCTTCCTCCCATGTAAATATTCCGGTACCATTTAAGATCCGGCAATCCAAATGGAGTGATGGATATTGGACGTGTTGGTTTCCTACCTTCCACCCACACCACGCCATTCTACATGGACGTCTTGTTTTGGCGCGGTACGGCCGTGAATTATCGACTTCAATCCTTCCTCCCATGTAAATATTCCTGTACCATTTACGATCCGGCAATCCAAATGGAGTGATGGATATTGGGACGGGTTGGTTTCCTACCTCCCACTCCACACCACGGCAATTCTGTTGGATTACATGGACGTCTTGTTTTGGCGTGGTACGGTCGTGAATTATCGACTTCAATCCTTCCTCCCATGTAAATATTCCTGTACCATTTACGATCCGGCAATCCAAATGGAGTGATGGATATTGGGACGTGTTGGTTTCCTACCTTCCACTCCACACCACGCCAATTCTGTTGGATTACATGGACGTCTTGTTTTGGCGTGGTACGGTCGTGAATTATCGACTTCAATCCTTCCTCCCATGTAAATATTCCTGTACCATTTACGATCCGGCAATCCGAATGGAGTGATGGAAATTGGGACGGGTTGGTTTCCTACCTCCTACTCCACGCCACGCCAGTTCTGTTGGATTACATGGAGGTCTTGTTTTGGCGTGGAGCATTCGATCATGGTCGGCTTAAAACTTTCTGCTCAAATTCATCGACTATTTTTTTAAATATATCAGAATCACATTCATGACTATTGAACTGGATAGCTTGAAACGAAACATGAACGAAACTTAACTGATTGGTTAAGCGAAACGAAGTGAAGCTTTCTCTGATATGTCATCATGACTTGTCATTCATCAAGACCGGCTGCAAATGTGACCGTTAATTTCAGAAAAGTAAAAATTGAAATCTACTGCATACATTTTTATTAACTTGATTTCTGGCGATTTTCTAAAAATGTAATCGACTTCACAATCACTTCCTAATGAATTTGAAATTTAAAATTGTGTACGCTTCCGTATCCTCGAAGACGATACATAATTTTAATATTTTCAGAACTTAATTATCAAATAAATGATTGATTCAATGAAATTTTGATTGCGTACTAGTGGCGCCATGAATTTAAAAAAATAAGATTTCAAAATTCCATAATATTTAAAATAAAAAAATAATAAGATAAAATTTAAGAAGTAGAAAATAATGAAGATAAAACAATTACTTTTCAGCACACAGTAATATGAGTATGTTTTTTGAGAAACTTTTTTTATTTAATTTATTCTTTATTTTCTTTAGGATACGGAGACTGTCATACTTTCTGCTGGCAGTTTTGCTCCAGATTAAAATGGCCACTGAATTCAGTTCTTCAATAACAAGAATCCTGCCTCAAAGAAGTTCAGAATTCTTGTTTAATACAAGAATCTATATATAGGATAATTTTAGCATCCTAATCAAGAAAGGTTGAATTGAAACTATGTCCGCAAGATATTCTGGAAAAATGTTATCTTTACCTTTAAAACTGTTAAAATATTTTTGTAGTTATAAATTGTCCAGAAAAAAAAAATGTCGAGAAAAACACTAGCATAAAAATGTTAAGAAACAACCATTTTTCTGTTGTTTTTTTTGTGTGTGTGTGTGTGTTTATAATTTGCAAGCAAATGAAAATAAAAGCGTAAGTTTGTGCATTAAACAGTTATGTATTAAATTTTATCTAATTTTAGTATCAAGCATAATTCACAATTCAATTATTAAATCTTTTTTTTACAAAAGTTGTCTATTGAGAAATGTAATAAATGAAAGACCTTATTTACATACATATGTAATAATCTCACTTAAATTTACTTTAAATTCTAATATTATATATTTTAAAATCTTAATGTATTCCAAAATCACTTTTCTAAAACTCCAGTTTCGTTCTTTTCCTTTCGCGCTGGAGGTATATTAAATCTCTCATTTTAGCATATTTATGACTAAAAGAATATTTAATTGCTTTCACGTGCCCACAGAAAATCATGACGGCGTCTCTTTGGCACCAGACTTTTTCCCTGAAACGCCTACGTAACTTATTAAAAATACCCAATATCCCCTTCACTTTGATCACGTGTCAAACTAGCGTCTGTATACCAAACTCTTTCCCTATGGGATGGACGAATCCATCTCAAGTAGTAGTTTTCGTAGGTGGGGAAGTTTGACAAGGAGGGACACACTCGGAATCGCTTGGGAAAGGGTCTGGGATCAAGCAGAGACCTCTAGGATCGAGACGCTCTAGTGGAAGGACACTATAGCTATGTTTCAGTTGTATGAAAACAAACACCTCTGCTAGATTGATTATTGCGAAATTGTGTCAGTTTTAAAATAAGCTTAAAAGATCTGTTTAGCATCCTTTTACCTTACATAACTTTTCATTCCTCATCTTTAAAATTACTTATCAGTCGATTCTGCACATGTTGAAATCTGTTGTAGTATGTAGGCGCTGGCGTAGTATATTACTAGGAACTGATAAACAAAAAATATTTCTGGCTGCAGTGATAAAACTTCTAAAAATAATCCTGCAATAGAAAATTCCTATAAGAAAAGAGAAACTAAATACATTACTGCGTGTTTTGAAGCCTCAAAAAGGCTATAGTATGATAGGCTTTGTAATTTTCAACTGTGGTCAAATAACACCCAAGTAGGCACACATGTTTACATATAGGTATTTTATTCCTACATAATATTATATATATCTTAATTTTTTTTAAATCTCTCTTAATATTAGTCTTTATTCTTCATTTTATTCATGGAGATTTCGGGGAGTGTTCGGAACGTAAGGATTGATACAGATAAATAGTGATGCTTGAATGTTTTACATTATATTTTCCTGTGCATTGTATACCAAGTATATGTACTATCCATACAGAGTACATAAAATAAGTTTTAGCTAAGTTAATTTAACGATTACTCTTTAATTTATGTCTCCTTGAATTTTTTTCAAACTTAGCTACTACAATTTCATATCTGGAATGTTCATCCAGCAAATATTATGTATTTATTATTATTATTCGTCTAAGAATAATAATATAAAAATTGCAGAATGGAATATTCTTCATCATGGAAAAATTAACAATTGTATAAATTACTAATAAAAAATCAAAATGTAACTGCTCTCATTCGTATGCTTTTAATATCCTGAAATTGAAAACTTGTCAGATCTGAAGAATTTTTTGTCAATATTTTGTGAATTGAATTTGAAGAATTTTGAATATTTTGTGGAGAGTTGTTTCTCAAGATTAATACACACAGATAAATTATTTTCAGTAGTTAAGAATAACAGAATAGTAAATTAGTCATATCCAGTAATTTGTGTAAAATATCTATAATAGCATTAATCAATTCTCATATTTACTAAAAATTATTTATTGCACAATGTAAATAAAAAAATATAAATAAATGAAACCCAAAATGTAATAAGTCTGTATGAATTTTAAAAGCTTAATTCTTTAATTTAGTAAAGTTATCAATTTAAAAACTATCTTAATTATACTTTATCATTGTTTCTTAATTCATTTTTACAACTATTTTTAAATAATCTTCATAGATTGTCTAAAATTCCTCATAAGGAAATAAAATCAAATATATTAGTCTAAAAATAACACCGATTCATGGAATTCTTATTCTTTTATGTTGTATACACTAATTGATATATGTCTATATACAATTGTAAAATTTCCTTTGAGAATTATGCCACAGAATATTCTGTTAAAGCATAGATTCTTTTAGAAAGAAAGAAAAATATATTCATATAAAACCATTTAAAAAAAACAAATAATCATAGTGAAATTAAAGAGCTTATTACATTAATATAAATTTAGATTTGTCCTTAGTTTTTCTTTCATATATAAATTCATTTGTGTACTTTTTTGATTAATTATTTAATGCATTATTTCCTTTTACCTGTCAAACCAATTAAGAATTTGACACTTAAGGGATTTTATTACATTTTTATTGCCACCAGTGTTATTGTTTTCTTAAGAGTACAATAACTTGCTATTTAATGATAGGTTTCTCAGGATAATACAGGATGTCCAATTCAAATGCCCCTTATTTGAACAGTCGATTAAAAAAAATCTATTGGCGATATTAGGCAAAATTTGCTGCTGAATTCATAGATTTTGGCAACATTTTTTTTTCTTTTCTGTATATATGCAAACTGAGGCAAGCAACAAACTTTACCTATTAAATAATTGATACTGTCTTAGACTGATTTATCAACTAGCTAATATTGTATGATATGCATTGTTTGGTTAATTGACACAAGAGCTCTGCTGCATCAATAAATTGTAAAATTTTTCAACAAGAAGAGGACTTCAAATAGCAAAAATTGTTGGAATGAATTTGATTCCATTCAGAAACAGCTATTAAGTATAAATTATTTTAAAATGAGTTAATATTATGATTTTTAATGCTGTTTCAAGTTTCTTGCATATCTTATATAATTATTTAAGCTACACGTTTAAATAAACCCTCTTGCACAGGTTACATTTCAGGGTAATTGTAGTTAGTTTTAGGCACAGCACAGAAGGGAAGTCAAACATTTATTTCTAAGTACATCTTGATTATTCTGGTAATGTGTGACAGGCAATATTTCAGTTCCATATGAAATCAGATCCATAGGCCACGTCATTTGGGAGTAATTATTGAACAGGGTACTAGAGGCATGGTAAATTTTTAAAAAAAAAAAGTAAAAATAATTATAATAATGTATGTACCATCAATATTTGATATCACATTTAAAGACTATTGTCATTAAAATCAATTTTTAAAATGGCAATACTTATGTAAGGGAGAGGTGGACACCTTTCAACAGTTAGCATTTCTCTTCACTGGAAATGCTATTTCATCGGCTGATAGGTGGCTAATCAAGTTTCAAAAGAGAACATCTTCTGGCAATAGGCTTCATTCCATTTCGCAAACCATGTGCTTTGCTATGAAATGAGATATGTGTTGTGACCTAAGTAAAAATTGAAATTTCCTTTCATCACTGAATTTTTCTTGCTCCATATTCAATGAGATGAGTTGATTTATTCGCCAAATTAATTAAGATATTCTGCATATAACAATACTATTGGCAACTAGAAATTCCTTTTCTAAAGAGAGTTATAACACTTTAAACTTAATGGCACCTTTCAACACTGTTAAAATGTATCCCTCATGTTAAGGAAGTATTAACTTAATTAAGTAACTTTGAGATTTGGAGCAAGATGATTTAAGAAGAAAAAGATTTCTAAGGCTATGCAAGCATTTCAAGATGGCATGTTTCTTAGAACAGCTGGAGACATTATATGGAATGACCTATTTTACATTAATTTATAGATTAAAATAAAGTAAAACATTTGATCTTGATGATAACATAACATTGGATACTTTATCCAACTGCTTTAGCTCCAAGTTTACATGCCAACAAGTTTTCACCACAGGTCAAGAAAGAATACTTTGTGATTATATTATTAAAAGTTCAAATATGTACTAAGGTCCGACTTACAAACAAGTACGACAGCTTGCATATGATTATCCAAAATGTGTGGGCTCAAGCACTCCAAGTTGTTGGAATAATGTAGGAATTCACTGAGGTAAGGATTTTATGAATTGTTGGAATAATGGAGCCATTAAAGTCAAAACTGAAAGTGGCACAAAATTACAAACAATGAAAATAAGAAAATTAAGTTAACCTAAAACCAGATAAATTTTCATACATGCCAACCATTACAGATTCTCCATAGTTACAATGGATTTTCTCAAAAATTTCTGCAAACTATGGATAAGATTTAAATTTTTACGGAAGCGAGTTTTATCCCCCTCGTACACAGTCGTTTTACCTGTATTCCTTGATGACATCACAATCCAGATTTTTTTTCTACATTTCATGTTTTTGAAAAATGTCATATAATTATTTCATATTCTTCTAATAATAGTGATTTACACATTTATTGTATTATTTATTCAGATAGATATTTTTCATAAAAATAGAAATTTTGGATTATTTAAAATATGATGAAATATACGATCATAAATTCAAAATTTTAACATATCTGTTTACGTATATGTGTGCCTGGTAGACCTTCTGCTATGGATAGCCACCTTTCCAATGTTGGCATTTATGAATTTTGTTCGATCACTGTATTTTTTGGTACATTTGTTATATTTCAATAAAATGGCTGAACTCGGGTACTTCTACAACTTAAGTTTTGTAATATTGAATTTCATTAACTTATGCCTTCAACATTAATATCTTTCAAATACCATAATCCATCTCCCCCTCTGACTATAGCAGTGGTGGCAAACCTATGATTGCAAGTCAAACATCAAGTCCCAAAGGCTTTTTAAATTACCCAATGCGTTGATTTTTTCAAACGTTTTTTAAGACGTGAAAGAGAGAACAGACAATCAAAAGTATTAAAAAATTAACCAGTGTTTTAAAAACTTTTTTGATTCCAAATAATAACATTGGCTGCTACTATCAACCTATTGCATTCCTCACCATGGGAAACCTCTTAGAATTTGTAAAACAAACATTTTTAGAATGTAGTGATACTTTGCAGATTTTAAAGAAAAATATTCAATTGTAAAGCATATAAATGAGTTACCAATATGTCACAATACAATCTTGGTAAATACATAATGATTTAAAGTATGTAGAAATATATTTAATTGCTTGAGATGAGAGTGATTATGTAAATGGTTATGCACAACCAGCAGATTTTTCTTGCAATAAATTAGCAATTAATTCTTAATTAAATTATTAATTCTTGATATAAATTAGGCAATGTAATGAAAGAAGAGTCAAAGAAATTAATATTCAAAAGGGAGGTGTACTAGTCTTGATATTTTAATGAATTTAATAAAGCATTTAAAGAAATGGATATTGACCTACAGAAAATTGTCTCTGTAATAACAAATGATGCACCCAATATGGTGGCAAAAAAGCAATGATTCTATTCAGCAGCTTAAGAAATTGAATTTCATTGTATAATTAACCATCAAGTTCTATTTGTGAAGCAAGGTTTAAAAATATTTTCCAATGTAATGCCAGTTGTAATAAAAGCCATCAACTTTATAAATGCAAGGTCTTCAGAAACGACAATTTTCACAATTATTAACGGAAATAGAGTACCAATATTCTGAGATGTTGACATACAAGATTCAATGGATCAGTTGCGGTTAATCGGTTTGCCAATTTATTACAAGAAATAAAGCTCTTTTTGAAGGAAAAAACAATAATTATGATGAATTTTCAAATATAGATTGGTTAAATGATTTATTATTCTTATGCAACATCATTCAGCACTTCAGTGAACAAATTGTATTAATTTTAATTATTGTATTACAAAAACATTTTCGAACATATGCTTGACATTCAAAAAAATGCAATTAACCCTTTAACGTTCATTGATTTCGCAGTGAAACCACACATTGAGCAATTTTTTACTGTGCATGGTCGAAACGAAGCATAATTTTCCTTCATAACTTTGAGAGCCCGATATATAAGCCAACTTCAATATCATTAGTATTCACAAAGATATTGGCATTGCAAAAGCTAAATTGATAAGAGAAACAAAATGATGAGGGTTCTTGCACAAATTGATAGTCTTTAAAAATGAATCTTTGAAAGTAATATTGAATTTTATGAAGTTTGAATATCCTGTATACTCATGTATGGCTATAAATTAAATACACAATTTAAATTACATTTTGATGATAACTTATTTGGAGGAAAAATAGCCTTTCACAGTGAAGCCACAAATTTCTTTAAAATAAAAAATGCTAAATTTCTTTCCTTTACATTTTTATGATCAGCTATATGTCGAATACTCATTTTTGAAATTAAATTAAGTAATAGCTTCTGTTTTGATAAGTCAATGTAATTTATTTTACAAATACATTGGAAAACAAGAGAAAAGAAAATCACTAACATGATATAAGAACTAGTAAACATTGTGGCAGCAAGTTGTTTTATCACAGGTCATACTTAAAAAAGACTGTTTACTTTTTGTAGATTCATTTTAATGCTGTTTTAATTTTTTTGTATATAAAAGTGATATAGACAATTAGTTGAAACATGATTTATTTTACATATTGAAAAGGTTCATTATATTTTGAGAAATGGATTATATACTTTGACTTATTTGCTCACTAGTAAAACTTATTTTATTCATTGTCATAATATTACTCAGCTAGAAGAGATAGATAAAATAAAAAATATTTTTAACTTTATTCAACAATGTTGAGAATCTCCAAGAGAATTGGGTAATGCATAATATGTATGTTAATTGACTTACATGTCATTTAGGGTAGGTGAAGAAAGTTATTTAGAAAGATACTATCGAAACAACAAAGTAGAAAAAAATTAAATTATGTTGAATTATGCGACATCCATATTTAAAAAGAATTTTTAAAAGCCCAGTAGTTTTAAGTACAATAGAATCAGAGTAATCAGATATATTGGTTCTGAATTCAAGATCAAATCTAAGCATGCATTCAGTAATTTCAGTTACATTAGGTGGGTTTTGCAGTTTGTAAGAGTGTTAGTAAATGCTATTAATCTTTCTGTTTTGATAAGTCAGCATAATTTATTTTACAAACACATTGGAAAACAAGAGAAAAGAAAATCACAAACTTCACTTTTTCTGAGATAACACGATGTAAACATTGTGGCAGCAAGTTGTTTTATCAGAGGTCATACTTAAAAAAAAGAGTGTTTACTTTTTGTGGATTCATTTTAATGCTGTTTTACTTTATATATATATATATAAGTGATATAGGTAACACAGGTTTGCAAAATTTTGCATAAAACTTTTATTAGAATCAATAACTCATTTTATTTATTCAAGATAGGAATTTCTCTTTGCTTATCTACTGAAATTTCGTAAAATTTAGGTTTGCCATGCAAAAGAGTTTAACATGCTTAAAACTCACTTTCACTTAAAACTTTGCAATGTATAAGATTAAATAAAATCTAATCACACCAAATAAAGAGATCAAACTAGAATAAATTGGATATTGGTTTGTTTTATTTCATACAACAATTTCTTTAACATAAACACATTACCTTCAATATTGCAGCAGCTGATACATTTCAAGACAAAATTATTAAAACTAACATTTATGTTCAGTCATAATATTCACAGTTCTTATGTGATTGAGGATAGGCACTTTATAAGATTATGTTATGAATCCTTAGAGTAAATTGTTATTATGTGAAACTACTCATAAGAAATACTGTCAAACTTGTTTTTTAGGACTCAGATGAACTAATTTAATTATATGCACAATATGATTTTTAATGCTGTTTTAAGAAAGATATTGCAACAGGAAATCATCATTAACTACCAAAAATCGCGACAGATCTGTAATTCACTTCCTAAATATCATTATTTTCAGCGCATGAATTAACTAGGCAATAATCTGATTCCCGGCACGGTGTTCTCCTATAACTTCACTAGCGTCTACTAGAGGGCTCTGTTCGATCCCAAACCTTTTCCCAAGTGATTCCGAGTGTGTCCCTCCTTGTCAAACTTCCCCACCTACGAAAACTACTACTTGAGATGGATTCGCCCATCCCATAGGGAAAGAGTTTGGGATACAGACGCTAGTACGTGTCAATATGTTATTCCCTTATCCGAGAGAATACAGGGATTTTGCACTTCACTTTCGCTTGTAACCTAAACAGAGATGGACGTATATCCACCACTCTCCTATTGATAATAAAATAAGAGGTAGTTATTTGCTCGGCCTGTTTATTTTCAACGACTACAACCACGAATATGTTATATATATATATATATATATATATATATACTCTATATATATCTATATATATCAAAAGCTCTTTTATATAAACCTGAAAATAAAAACTCAAAAACAGTAAAAAAGGACAAAATATATATATATTATATGATTTGTTTATTTTGTTTTGAATGCTCATTGCACTTTTGTTTATAGGATAATAATTTAAATTTAGTTTAATTAATAAATTTTTAGTTTTTGAATTGCATTTGGATATGTCTTTTTTACTTTGTTCTGTATGTTCATATGTAACAAATTATATTTTGGTTTATATATATATATACATGAGTTTCAATGAGCAATATGCCCTCTCTTAGCTTGATTGATTTTGAATACTTTCAATTAAGTTGTCAAACACCGAAATAGGAAGTAAAGACCATTCCTGGAGCAATCTTTGTTGAAGTCCATGTAACTACCTTGGAGGGGCACTTGAAACAGCCACCTGTGTTCCGGAGTAATCAAAAATCTGTTCTGTTGGATTAAGGTCTGGAGATTGAGCTGGCCTGTCCGTTCGCTGCAAATATTGATCCGCAAGATACTTCACGACAAGACTAGCTCTGCGAGGATTTACCGTAGTATCCTACCCTGATCTGAAATGAGTTGATATCCAGTAGTGGTCTTCCTTCTTCGGTCTGAAAGTGATTTTCTGCATGGGTTGTAACATGTTACCGAACTGAAACAAAACGAAATTGAATTTTCGGATTGAAATTGATTCCAGAGTCTAAGGACAGCAATTTACAATTAAGCGTTTTAGCAGCTTCAGCTTGTGTCAAACCCACTTCCATCCAAAGGATCTCCTGTCATCTTAACGAATCGGATAAACGGCGTCTCGGAGACTTGACCGGCAATATCTTCGTAGATAAAATTGAAGGCCGTCAGAAGAAACTGTTCATAAATTACAAAGGCCGATATCATTTCTTTTTGTGGGGGGAGGGGGAGTTCTATAAAAATGATAATTTAAAAAAATAAGTGGAAAATATACTTCTTTAAATTAATTTAATTGATATAACCCAAAATTCTTAACATATACGCCATATTTGTTAGCATTATCTCCATTCATTTAACGGCGAGCTTCAAAAACATGCCGTACCTTAACTTTTGGAAGTCAGTGTGTAGAGGGCCATAAAATAACGTGACGTGTTTGAAGCCCGTAATGTTATGTAAGGAAAAAGAACCTGTTCATTGAAAACATCTACTTCGAGGATGGGATCTCAATTTATGCAAACAAAGGGGTTAAATTTTATCCACAAATTATAGTATAGCAGTTGACTTGTAGTACACGCAGTTTACTTAAAAAATGAAACTTTTTTTTAAAATATAAATTCGAATCCTATGGTCGGAATAGTATGCAGACAAAACATGGTTGCAGGTTTACATATGGCGGAATCTATTTTTTTTTAAAAAAATCAAGTTCCAAACACATCATGTTATTTTATGCACACCCTTTTTGATATTTCTGAGCTCTTTAGCATACTCTATCAATCAATTATTGCCAAGACACTTGGCATTTTATAATATAAATTCTTCTCAAGGAGTATCTGTAATTCATGTTATGTGAAATGGAAGGGTAATTTTTTGAAAATTCTTTTAGTTTTACTATCTTAAGTGTTCCGTGGTAAAACTAATTTGATACATGTTTGTTGTACAGATATAGACCAGGATTCATTACTCTGCGATGTATGTTTTTGTAACTTTTTAACTGTTCTTTATCGTCATGAAGACAAAATAGTTGTGACAGATATGAACCGTAATGTTTACACTTTAATGACATCTGTAAATGTCTGTTCAAAATATGCAAAAGTAAATAAACAAATATCCCTTATTTCATATGGTTATCTCCCTTCCCCTCCCACCTGTTTCCTTGAATGTCAGTTTTAAGGTGCCATGTTTATTTTATTTTCATATCTTTCGTGACAATGTGGAATTTCTGCGCGGCTCTGAAATAAATCGTAGTTTCTTGTCACATGTTTTTTTTTTATTTCTACTGAAAATCCAGCACTTGCAGAGATCTTCATGAAACAGAAATATTCTCATTAAATCATATCATTAAATCAGAGATAAGTGCGAAACCCTTTCAAAAATCCGACATGATTTTTAAAAAATTCATAATATTGCATGAAATACACATATGTTGAGATGCTCATAATTTTTTAAAAATCGTTTACAGTGAAATAAAATAATCGTTTGTTGTAAAACTGTTTTATTTTTTACTGTATTTATTTGCTCAATAAAAACATGTTCGAGTCAGAGCAATAAGGGTTCTAAAAAAACAAATTCATAACATTTTTAAAATAATTTAATAAAAGCTTTCTGAAGCCTCAACACACATTAATATCAGCCCTACATTCGCCCTCCAGATTTCGGCAAAACCATACCTTCCCCAGTCCTTAAAAACCATTAGATTATACTCTTTAAACACGATTCGAAAGCGCAAATAGCTAGACCAAAAATTCCCCAAATTTTTTTCGCTCGCGTACCCCTTGATTCATCGTTATATTTTCGTGTACCCCTTGATTCATCGTTGTACTTTCGCGTACCCCTTGATTCATCGTTATATTTTCGCGTACCCCTTGATTCATCGTTATATTTTCATACAACACAGTAATTCAATCTATGTACATACAATAATTGCACATAATATAAAAAATACATAATAGGTAATCTATTGTACGTACTGTAAACAAAAGTACAACCTGAATTTACGTTTTATTTTGAAATTTAGATCTTTTAGTCGTAAGTTGAGGAGAATGCGTATATGAATATAATAATTGCACATATTATAAAAAATGCATAATATAGGTAATCTATTGTACGTATTGTAAACAAAAGTACAACCTGAATTTACGTTTTATTTTGAAATTTAGATCTTTTAGTCGTAAGTTGAGGAGAATGCGTATATGAATATAATAATTGCACATATTATAAAAAATGCATAATATAGGTAATCTATTGTACGTACTGTAAACAAAAGTACAACCTGAATTTACGTTTTATTTTGAAATTTAGATCTTGTAGTCGTAAGTTGAGGAGAATGCGTATATGATCTTCAGAATTTGTTTTTTTAATTTTGATTAACAGTAGCGGCGACTGGGTAGAAAAAGTGGAGAAGAGGGGGGGGGGGCAACAATTTAGAGATATCTAAACGAATCCGAACGAAACGAATCTTAACAAAATTTTAGAAATTAGTTTCAAAATTAGTTAACACTATTGATTTTTTGTAATCCCTAGTTTTAAACAGCTAAAATTAAATTAGTTTTCCCGCAAAAAGTTGGGGGGCGACCGTCCTCCCCCGAATCGCCGTCACTGTAGGTAAATCCGTCAGAAACTATATGTTTGACTGGCTGTCCGTGCGCATGTTAACATGATAATTCAAAAACGCAACAAGTTAGATAAATGAAATTTGTTATGTCGTATAGGCACCAAAATTGTAAATCTGTGTCAAAGTTTGAACTCTCTCGGTAGACGGGAATAGGTGCAAGATGCATACTTGATTCTCTTCACAATGCTACGAGGTTAAACAGAAAACGCGCTATCTATACTTATAAAAGGCAGTGTTTGTGTGTGTGTGTGCGATGTCCAGACGAATCTATCGCACTTGTAGCCATGAAATTTGGCGCACAGGTAGTCGCAATGGAGACTGAGTGCATCTCGAAGCCGGAATTTTAAAATTTAATCTAGAAATTTTTTATTTAATATTTTGTGTTGTTTTGGGTGATTTTTCGCACTCATTTCTCAATAGCATGGCTTCGAATAATTGTACGAAAAAAAAAAAAAAATACCAGTTACACCATCGGAAAGAACAAAGGATTTCCGTTCTAATGAAGTTTGTTTCGTACGTCTAACGTAATTTACTGAATTTTGAGAAATTTTTGAAAAATACTTTTATGGTAATTTTTAACAAAGATTTCAAATTATCGCATCTGACGTTCTAACATCTCTATAATTTTCATTTTTTTTTTCAGCTTATAACTGGAACGTTTCTGTAGGATTTAAAAGAAGAACGGTTAAAATATCTTTTTTCGTTTTTTTAAATTAATTTTTCTCTGATCAGTTCAAACAGTGTTTTTGCTAGCAAGATTTAATAGCGAGAGTTTCTCCGGACGAGTGACCTTCCTCTCGGCAGGTGACGTCATACGCTTTCATTCCCGGCATGCATTTCTACAATCCAATGTGTATCTTGTTTTGATTTTGTTTTTAAAACTTCTTCGTGTCATTGTGGGCATTCTTTTTCCCCATTTTGTTGAAGTCCTGATTCCACGGGCAATGCCGTGCACGTACTGCTAGTCTTGTATAAGCATACGAAGCAGTTGAGAAAAAAATCAGTCTCGCTGGATAAAAAATAAACTTTTAAAAGATAATTTTGAATTGTTTTTGTTTAATAATTTGCTTTTTTGTACTGTTAATGCATTACAAAATTTAAAACTACATCGATTATATCAGCATTAAGATAGAAACTGGATTTGTAGCTGATAAGAAGGTTTATGATAGGATGTCCAACAGTTTATTGATAGATTTTCGTAGAAATAAAATCTCAATTGAATTTCTTTTATGTGCATATCTACTTTGAATTTTTTTATTTCTCCAACTTATCAACACTCTATGCCAAATTTCTAAATTTTTTAAATGTAATATTTTAGCTCTCAAAGTTCATAAACCTGAAATTAATTAACATAGAAATTCTTCAAAAACTTAAGATATGTCTTCGAAATGAATTATATGAGTGTACTTCCAATAATTAATATTCATCGGTTATTTTATAATATCAAAGTTTTGAATGGAACATATTATAAAATAAGCTACTGCATCACCGCCTTGAAACCTGCCATCCTCCTTTGGCAATGGTCTTTTCTGTTTGGACCTGGCAGCCCTAGAGTGGCTTGGGGGTAGGGGGAAAGGCTTGCAATCCCCTGACCCAATGGAGGGTTGTGAATGACTGTTCAAAGACACCAACAAAAGCTGTTTCTGGCGTAGTGTTCCCTCCAGAGTGTAGTCCAGCAGACGTGTTGCCATACTTGTTTTCTCGATACATCGCTGATTAAGTTGTACCAAAACTCTCTTACAATATGCTTGGTAAGTTAAAGATTAATTTTGCTTATTCTGTACTGTTCGTTAAAGTGAGTGACATTTTTAAGATCCAAATGTTAGAATTGTCTAATTTCAGCAGCCCTTCTTATGCATGTTGCCAAAATGGAGGGTCACGCACATTTTCAAGTCGCTTACTTTGAGATTTTCACTAGGGGCTCGAAACCGACGTGGCCGTGGATGCAATGGACGAATCCATTTTTTCCGCAGGTAAATAGGGTAGCGCGGAAGCCAAGTTGGGAGTGTGTGTGGAAAATAAGGGCGGGAAGCCAGATTGCGGATTTATCGCCCGAAAGTCGTGTTGTCTTTAACAAGCAAACTTGTTGCATTTTTAAATCTTTTAAACTACTTTTGCACCTGTTTGCTCATAGAATTTAGTTAACGCACTTAAAAGAAATAACTAAAGAAGAAACTAAATAGATAAGTAAATATGATTGAGTTATGAATATTTTCAAATCTTATTATGAAAATGTTCTTCCAGTCTAATAGATATACGAGACAGTTTCAAAGCATATCTCTCTTTATTTTTAACGCAATAACAAAATACACAATACAAGTTACACAATACCAAAATTTTATGTTTAACCTTAATGACTTAACTTTTTTCCTTACTTTGAATTCTCGAGGGAAACAATCTTTTTGCTTTGCCATTGCTTATTGACAATAAATCTTACAAATTTTGTTAAAACATTTTACTTTCAGTGAGTATCAGGACGAATGCTATCATGAAAACTAATGAATTAGTCAATTGTGTTAATTATGAGAACTTCAGTATTGTTTTTCTACTCATTTTGAAACAAAACAGATGTTCTAATATTACATTCTGCGTTTTATATTTTAAGTACCCAATCCTTTTTTTAAGAATTCACCATGAATATTATTATTATTTTTTTAAAAGTTTTATGCACATCCAGTAGCTCCCAAAATTGAGTATATACTATTATCTCTCTTCTCAAGTTCTAAATGGGTATCCAAATATATTTCAAGCCTAACACTTACAGGAATAATTTAATACCATTTGAAAAATGTATTTGGCTTAAAACAGAAATAAGAAATTCATAAGATTTTTATTTCTTTAGTGTATTTTTATATGAAAGATAGAGATATTTCAGGTTACAAAATACAAATCTTAAAAAATATAGTTTAATCAACACTGTTTGAAAATGAATCTGCATATTCTGTTGCTTTTGAGGGTAGTTGTTGATTTTCCAAGTGAAAATGTAATTTTTCATCCAGTAAAATTTCAAAATAAGATCTACAGTCTAAACAAGTATGGATTTTAGAGAATTAGTCATTGAAACGGGCAAAGAATGCAAACCTCGGATTGAAATTAGGAAGGAATTTCACCATAGTCATAGATGGGTTTAAGATTACCCAGAAATAAAAAAAAAAGTATGAATAAAGTAATTACATTCCTGGAAGAGAAAAGAAAAGAATCCTCAGTTGTATGATAAGAAAAACATAATTTGAAAAGTAAAAAAATGTCCTTGGGGGAGTGCTAAGAAAATTGCTTTAACTACTTCTACAATAATGGAAAAACATGTTTGCAAAAACAATTTGAAAAATGAATTTGCATGGGTGTGTACCAGAGAAGAAAATTTTAATTTCTAAAATAAATAGAGACGAAATAATTGCATTTGCTAAAATCCATATTTCAAAACTTCTGGAACCAAGTCATATTTGGTGATAACTGTAAATTTAATGTTTTTGAAAGAAATGGTTGATATTACGATTGGCAGAAGCCTGATGATGAGCTGCTGCCCCCAAACACAATCTCAACTTTTGAGTATGGTAATAGCTCAGTACTTGAATGGGGCCGTGCCTGCTAGAGACATCGGGAATTTAGTTCTTACTGATAGACTTATGGATAAAATAAAATATTCGGATATTTATACGACAGAAAAATTTCAAGCAAAAGAGCACAAAGTTTTGTGCTTTATGTTTACAGCAAAAATTGCCAGGCTTTAATTGTTGTAAAATACGACTGCATGCCCAACCTCAATCTCCAGATCTCAATTTAATTGAAAATTGATGGTCTCTTTTGAAAAAAAAACGTATTCGAATATGTAATATTACGAACACTTTAAAGTCCAGAGTGGTCCAAAATATTCAATACAATAACTAAAATTCTAGGTTCCATTCATTCCATGTAAAAATTATGCTTAGTAAAATCGTTTTGGTTCCTCATTTTTGTTTTCTTACCTAATACACTTTTCAAAGCGCTCTACTATTCATTCCAGTGAGATTTTACTATTTTAGTTCTTTAAAGAAAGATCAGTGCACACTCAATTTTGTAAGCCACTGTATAAGTACAATAAAAATTATAGCAAAATAATTCCATAGGCGATTTCAAACTTTTGTCCTATTTTAAATAATGTAAGAAACCAACTTACAACATAAATATGAGAAGATATATTTACTTCCATCATCTGTAAAATGATTATAGTAAGTAATAATTACTGATGACTGATCAGTATTATTATACTGATTATGGCAACAAACTCTTTTTACCTGACATTTAATTGATTTAAAGAATTCTATGTTTGTTGGGTGTTCTCACATTGCAAATATGAATATGAGATTTTTTATTTATGCCTTTTTTTATTCTTCACAAACAGGGCTGGATTATTAAATAGGCAGATAAGACAATTAATTGCCTATGGGTCCCACAAATTTGGAGGACCCCAAAGCCTTAAGATTCTCTTTCTGCTGTATTTTCAGGATTATCAGATTTTTTGCTTTCATTTGATTTATAAAGCCCATGTACTAGAACATATTCAAATTGAAATCAACTATCATTTAAATTTCCAAGACATTATTCTCACTTTTATTTTTTTAGTTGTCTGACTAACTCACAAGTCAACAGCCTTGGGAATCTTTGTATTTGGAGATTTAGAATGAGTTTAAAACTTTTTTTTAACATTTTGTTATAATTACTTTAATATTTTTTTATGCTTGAAATAATGAAACCACCTCTCTTTAAGATCATTCACATTGATTTTTTGTTAAATTTCAGTTTCTCGTTATTTGTGTTACTTAAATTTGCCTATCTAAAGATTAAATTAAAATCAATAAAAATTTCCGATTGGAAGGGAAATGAGGCTCCAAAATTTGCATCGCCTAAGGGCCCCTACAGAGCTTAATCTGGCCCTGTTTACATAGCATGTCAGCTTTATTTTATATGTGTAATACTTCAACCTCAAATTTTTAAATATATTTCTCAATACTGCATTAACCATTAAAAATTCCCACTATTTTTCATTTCTAATAAATTATACAAGTCATCCTTCCAGACCTTTGAAATCATGGTTAATATTTTATTTTTTAAAACCAAGTTTCAAGCAGCTGAGGAAATTTTTATATTACATATGATTAATTATATTGCACAAGTGTCAATTAAAACTATCTTTTTTAACATTACAATTTAATTAAAAGCTGTTATTAATTTTTTTTAAAGATTACATTTATTTGGCTTTTGAAGGTTATATGATATTTTGCAATATACAACTTTTCAAAGTCTAACTATGGACGAGTTCTCCGTTTTGTTTACTTACATTAAAAAACCTTGACTTTATTTGCGTTACTTTGGGACTGCCACTTTGAAGATTCCATTGACTTAGCATTACACCGGAATCACATAGTTCAGGCATTTTAATGTAAATAAACGAAACAGAAAACTCGTCCATATTATTCTATTTCCATTTATTATCATACAGTTACAATGAATGGATCGAATTATGAATAAAAAATTACTCGCTAATGCTAAATTGTTTTTTATTACTTTACCTAATCTTTGTATATCTTATATACAGTAAAGAACCGTTTATACATTTCTCATTTATATGTCGTTTACATTTATACATCGTTTCATCACAGTCCCAATTTATTAAGCCATTGTAATAATAAATTTCTTCAGTTATACGTCGTTTTCTCCCATTCTAAAATGTGAAAATTTCTCCTTTTTAGTATGTGAACTGTGATAAAGATACTTTGTCTTTGAAATTATTCACAATTGATGTATTAAGATCTGGATTCTTTTATTATTATTATTCAAATAATTATAACAAGTAATAAATGTAGCTCATATACATATATAAGGCATTAAGAATTTTCATAAAGAGAAATTCCAAGATTTAATTTCTTTCACATTGAGGAATAAAAGTGACTGCCGTGCCACGGCTTTCGGGCGATAAATCCGCAACCTGGCTTCCCGCCTTGAATCTCGACACACACTCCCAACTTGGCTTCCGCGCTACCCTATTTACCTGCGGAAAAAATGGATTCGTCCATTGCATCCACGGCCCCCGTCGGTTTCTAGCGAGATATTCAGGCTCGCCGGGAAGGGACAGTGGCGGCGAGTTGGGCGGGGGCGAAGGGGCAACTTCCCTCCCCCACTATTTGCTTGAAAAATTAAATTTTTATTTCATTTTAGCTGCCTAAAACTAAGAGTTATTAAAAAGCAATAAGGTTGGTGAGCCAAAGGTGGCCAGTGTTCCTAAGGTAGAATATATTTAATAAATTGAACTTTTACAAACATATATTTTTTTTCAAATGCTCCAAAAAGCATTTTTTTTTATTATTATTTTCATTACTTTAGACCTCTTAGTTTCTAATTTATAATTCTTTATTTAAATATTATGGAATTTTGAAGTCAAATTTTTTTTTCTCACAAATTCATATTAGATGTCGCCACTAATATTTAATTAAACTAATCGATTAATTGATAATTAAGTTCTGAAAATATTAAAACTGCGCTTAATAAAGAAGGGATTGTAAAATCGATCACAATTTTCCGTCTTTACAAACACAAAAGAAGTCTTTAAAAGTGGAAGGTAGGTGAGCCAAAGGTGGCCAGTGTTCCTAAGGTAGCCCACCCCTCAAAAGTAGAATTAATTTCGTTTTTAAATACAACATGGTGCTACTGCACTGTAAATCATGTCTCTGCACTGCACGTGGCTGAATTTAAAGAGATCACCTCTATCGGCCTCCATGGTATGCAGTGATTTCACTTTCGAGGAGTAGTCGTTCTAATTTCCAGGGAAGAAGTTATTTAATTCACATGTGTTTAAATTCTTAGAACTTTCAGTTATGATACTTTTTCTGAAAGCTTATTTCTTTCTCTTTAACCACGTTTACTTCAATTCTAATAAATTTATCATCTTAATAGTTTTAAGTCGTACAAATGGCGACCATATGCATGTTCACAAGGTGGCCCGGGTTCGGATCACCTTAGGAAACGAATATGGAAAGCAATGTTTTAAGGGTCATTTTCAAAATTTCTGCTTAAATATCTGAAAAAACTTATTAACATTTATTGTTAAATTTATAACAATAAAAAGTTATATTTTTTATTTAAGTATTGAATTGTGGATATAGTTTTATTTGCATATCGGAAAAATCTCACGAAATCTAAAAGAAACTCTCGTTAATTCTTGATCTAGTTATTGTTATAAGTACAAACATAAAGTATTGAACATTGTAATACTCTTCTAGAAGTAAAATTAGTTTTTTTCGAGTATTTTTTCACATTTTAAAAGTGATTTCAATATATGGGCCATCTTTGGAACACTATGCGCCAAAAGTGGTCCACCAGCTACAATTCTGAAATTGTATTATAAAAATAATTAAATTTTATTTCACAAAGAAAAATATACTTGATATATGTTAGAGATAAGTGTAAAATTTTACAAGAAAAAAATTCAATTCACACACCTAACCAGAAAATTTTAAAAAATCTTCAAAGCTTAACTATAGTCACCTTGGGTTACCTACCTTAGTGTCCTGGAAAAGTAGCCAATTTTGTAGCTAAATTTTTAAATTTTGTTGTCTATCCCTATACTCCGGGTACTTTCAGATGTCTATAAATTTTTTGCCCCCCTACTTTTTCAACCCAGTTGCCGCCACTGAGAGGGGATGCAAAATACTCAGCGGAAGGGGGTCGACGCAGTATAAAGAAAAAAAAATTTTTTTTTCTTATTTTCGAGAGTATTTTATTTTTATCCATGACAAATGGAGCTCGCCATGAGTTGAACGATAATTTTATATTTGTAGAGGGTGTCGGGTATGGTTCAGTGAAAAATCCAATTAGTGTAACAATGATTTATTTATGTTTAAGTTACACTCGGACAAGTTTACGCACATAATTTCAAAATTAAACAGAACATAAAAAGCAGAATTGTTTGTCTGCGACGCATAGCTGTCAGTCACATGGTCTCTACTGAATGTTCACAGGTCCAAAGTTAGACACAGTCACACTGTTGTTAAACACAGTCAGTTCAAGTTAAAGTCAGAAGAGCGACTACACATTTATTTCCTCTTAATATAAAACTCGCATATTCTCACTATATTAATCGAAAGTACAGAAGATGCCTGGATGTCGGATTTTCTCAACAATACGTGACATGATCGGGAGAAAGACTTCCGTCCGCTGATTAGTCAACATAGTCATAATTCGCAAGGGGGCACACATGACAGTGGGGGGGGACTATACACTAACTTTGCCCCTGATATCGGCACGGAGACCCTGAAGATTCTTAAGCCGGTCATTCACTTCACAGACAAACTGTATATTTTGGAAGGCGAGAAGGAAAAACCGATAAAAATCTAGGGAAATGAGCCAAACGACTTCCCATGGTTGGAATTTTGTCTGGACTGAAATCGAACGAAAAATCAGAGGCACTCTGAAAGAGGCTAGCTAAAAGAACAATGCCTTGCGTAGATTGAAGCCGAGCTTCGAGGGTAGCATAAATTAAAATCCGCTGAGCTTGCGTAGATTGAAGCCGCGCTTCGAAGGTAGCATAAGTTGAAATCTGCTGACTGGGGAAAATCGAAGAGCAATTAACAAGCAGCTGTAGAGAGGGAAAGAAGGTCGCTCTCCCCTACCTTTGTTCAGAGTTAGCATCCTTTTAAATACAAGTGAATGGCGTGCCTGTATTTTTCGATTATAATGGGTGGGGGAAAAAGCCGGGCTTAGAACACATGCCGGCCGGCTTTAGACGTTTCAAAGTAACAATAATTTTTTAAAATACTCTTGGTTTATAAGGTTTCCTTTAAAATGAGCAATTAACTATTTTAAATTTAATAGATGTTTATATTTCTGTTATGTGTATATCTTCTTCTCATTTATTTTCTTATTTTGGCTTCGCGACAAGCTTTTGTCGCTAAAATTGGTGCCGTTGAAATTTTTGTATCCTGAAATAGAGTCGTGAGTGAAGACCTGGCCTGAAGTTTAAAATGTGATTTTTTTTTTAGATATCGAGTTCAATCTATCGACTCGATTAAGTTGAATGATGTCTTTGCATGTGAAACATTCCACATTTAGAAGCCCGATTTTACCATTTGTGGTCCAACAAGCTGACTTATAACTTTGCCATCAGATTGGCCCTTCCCCTCAACTTTTTTTTTGCAAATTGCAATTCATTTTCAGCTATGGAGATGAAAGTGTCTTTCCGAATAGCTTTGCGGACACTTTCGACGACAGCAGCATCTATTGCAAACATGAGCACACTAAAGCTGATATTTTCATACCTTAGAGCTTCACTGGGGCAAAAAATACTCTGTGATATACCTCTTTTGAGTATATAGAAAGCAGAAATAGAAAGAAAAAAAAAACTGATTTTAATGAAATTATAACCACTTTTGCTTCGTTAAAAGCTAGGAAGGTGAATTTATAATTTCGTACACCATAAAGCATTCAAAACTTTCCAGAAGTTTAAATCCTTTTTCATGTACATAAATAATGTTTACTTAAATAATAAGGAAATACAATTTTATACGTCATAGACAAATTAATAACGTTGTAATTTTGATTCATGTTGGAATCAGCTTTTTTCCTGGAATAGTGTGTCTCCTAATATCATGCAATAATTTTTTACTTTGTCGTAAGGTTCTAGTAAAACATTAAGCGTTACTGGCTGTAAATTTTGATTGATAAATTTAAAGATACGTGTGAAATAAGTCTATATATCATTAAATCTAACAAAAGATTTATTTCAATACTATGAGTTTTTATATAATGTAAACAACAATAACAATGAAAACGGTTTGAGTTGCATTGTAACAATGAAAAGTATTGTTGTAAATTATGGCAAAAAATATTTTTTTTAATTTATTAAAATTCAAGAAAACATTGTACGGCAACTTGATTGACAGCATTGATAAGGTAATTTTTTGCACTTCCAGATGGTGTAAAAATGATTTATTTGCTGTAATATTTTCGGAAGTTATCAAGGAAAAACGCCAAAATTTTGCTTAATTTTTAATTAATTAAAATTTAAAAAAAAGGGCTCCGAGGTGCACATTCCCACCCTCCAAAGTATGTTTGGGCCAAATTTCGTAGCTCTTTGTCCAGCGGTCTGCCCTGTAGAGCGCCAACACACACACACACACATTCTCCTTTATTATTAGTAGAGATATATCAAGATATAAGATTCACCCAAACAACTGTTTGAATTTCTTATTTGAGTCCTATTTAAGTGATTAAAATTAGAACGCATCACATTTTCTCAGAAAGTTAAGCAAAGTTTCTTTAAAAACTTCTGAATTGTTTTTATAAAGTCACAGATGTCCGTTTATAATTACCACCGTGAACTTATTTAAGATATTGTATGTTTATATATTATTTTTAAGTTTGTTTGCTCCTTTAATGTTTGCTGTCCTAGGAATAAGGCTTCAGAAAAAAAATGACCACATTTCAAAAGAAAAATTGGGGAGGGAGCGCATTTTTGGTATTTGTCCTGGGCGCCATTTTATGTTAGTACGTCACTGTTTAATACTATCCAATAATACAGATTCTTTTTAGAGATAAATTCTTTCTTCTTTCTCATTCAATCCAATTGCTACTGAATAGTTTCCCCAATTGTCTTTGAAAAAATTTCTGAATTCTAACTCTCACAGTCAGTTCATTGCTTCTGGAGGTGGAATTTCAATATTCACGTTGGAAAGATAGGCTTTAAAGAATACATAGAGTTTGTGTAATTCTCGTACTTACTATAATTGGAGAATGTTAGGAACTAATCGAATTGAAGAGTGGCTCTAAATGGTGCATATTTACTTTCTCGTATACGAAGTATACAAAGAGAAAGTATTGCAATCGTCCAAAAATTCGAACTCGAGATCTCCACGTTTTAGACCTCCCTGAGTCAGAAAAACACAATTTGGGAATTATGTCTGTCTGTGAACACGATAACTAGAAAACTATGAGAGCTACGGGGATGAAATTTGGTATGTGGTCTTTAAACATAATTTGTAGGTTTCTGTTAAATTTTGGACAAAATCCGTCAACGGTAAGTCTGTCTGTCTGTATGTCCGCGGTCATGCGAACACTATAACTCAAAAACTTGAATAGTAGATGGATAAAATTTGGTACACAGTTTTATCGTCATGAATGTAGGTCCGTATAAAATTTTGGGCCAAATCCGTCAAAGGGCTGACTGTCTGTCGGTCTATATAATCGCATGCTTGTTCACTTTTGAAACGAAGCTCATGCGTATGCGTACTGATAGCAATGCCTGTGTACTCGGAAGGATTACGCCACTTTATCCTTGAGACGGTAAGAGTGGAAAATCGGCTCGCATTTAATCGCTACGCATCTCTTTGAATTTGATTCTTAACGTAAATATTTTACAATCACTATAATCTACAATGAAAAACCTTCTGATAGTTATTGGATTCTGGGTTGCCGTAGGTTCAAATTTTTTTATCCACGCGGGGGGAATGGAAACAGCACCTTTTTGGGAAAGTATACGAGAAAGTTTAGGGGAGACCACTCCCGCTGGTTCAAACTAAATTTTCTCAGAGGCTGATGACAGAAGCGGGCGGAACTGCTCTTCTGATGACAGTACCGTGCATGGGCTGCGCATGCGCACCGCCTTAGCTTGTATCTGAATGGGGAAAACGGCAATGCAAAACATTGGGAGTACGGTGTTCTTCAACTGAATATAAATCTACATAAATAAAACTAAAATGGCCATTCTTTGTACCGTATAGAAATCTAAACTATTGAATAGATTTCCTTCAAATTTTGCTCATAAATTCTATGAAGCATAAGGAAAGCTTTAGTGAAGGTTTTATGACAATCAAATAAATAGCTAATTTGTTATTTTTAACCCTCTGAACGGATAGCTATTGTGATGTTCTATCTTTCAAGTCTTAAAAAGTTGCTTTTAAAGTGAATAAATGGATCTTTATTGCGTTTAATCAAATCTCTGTTATAAAATATTGTTAAATTAATTTGTCCAAAAGTGCTAGTCTCGGTATATTGAAATCAAGATTGGGCAAGAATAGGGGAAAGTCAGAGGAGGGAAAAGATTTATAGACACCTAAAACTATCCAGGAGTATTATAGGGGGTGAATAAAAGAAATAGTTATATAATTAGCTAGCTTTCCCAGACACTATTATTTCTCTATAATTCCTAGTTTTAGGCAGCTAAAATGAATTAAAAACTTAATTTTTTCCGCAAAAAAAGAGGGGGGGGGGCAATGCCCCCCGAGTCGCCGCTACTAGAGAAAGTCGAGAGGTTACCACTTCCGTTGGTTTTAAAAATGTTTTGATTGCAAATTGAATACAAAAAAATAGCGCGAACCCCATCTAATTAGCAAACGGTAAAAACTTTTACAAGAATCTAATAACTGCGTGTTTTGAATTGCAACCAAAGACTTTAAAAACAAAACTTATGTGATAACTTATTCTATTTTAGGAGGAATCTTCCTTTTCACAAATTTTGTAATAATTGAATATTTCTAGATAGTTGTAAGTTTGATTGAGTGAATTATTTTTAACCAGGTATATATTTTTTTCCCCCAGGATATTTCATCTTGTTTATATCTGATGTTTCGGCCACTCCATTTATGTTTGTTTGTGTTTTCATCTTCTTAACAAATGCATCCGGATTTTTTCCCCGGCCTATTATCTTCAACTTTATATATAACTTACACATAAGGGCAACATTGTTTTTCATGGCAGCAGGTGGTTTCATTCTTTATGCGAAATATGTAATGAGCACCCCCTTTCTCCGAACATCGGAAGACTACATTCCATCTGACTTATATGATACAATCTGCAGTAAAAATTCCTCGATTACCGGTTTACCAACTGAATGGTTTGAAGAGATTAACGACGAAATGCTTGGTGCGGATTCAGGACGATATGTGGGATATTGCTTAATGGTGCTCATCTACACGATTTGTTTTAGCCGCATAAAAAAATTATGGTCTGAAAAAGAAGGAGGACGAGTCGGAGAGCTAATTCCACTTGTCACTTCCATTATATTGCCCAATGACAATAAAGAAGAACGTAAGAAAGCAATCGTTCGACTCATGATCAGCAAAATCAGTGCCCATGAAAGTTATTTTTTATATTTTGTCTTTGTGAATTCTCTGTATTTCTTGTTAGGCCTCTGTGGTTTAATACTTAACCCTGTAAATCCTTTTGCGTATCAAGATTTAGCAGTTCGCTTAAACGGCTCTGAGTGGACAGTGGACTGCGATCGCCAGGCCACGTCACGAGATGCTTACATTTTGATTAAGTGTCCGATTGATGGCCCCGATAAGAAATTTAGAAGAACTTGCATAGTATCCCCTGCCACCTACTTTCATGTACAAACCGGTGTTTCATTGCTCTTCGCTATTTTAGCCATATTATGTGCTCTGTTCCTCATATGGAGTTCCTGCGAAATCTGGTATTTCGGCCTTCGCAGAATGAATGACATACTGCTGGTGAGGTTGCTGAAGAAGAATGTGGATTACACGCAGCACAAGGAGATAATTGATGCCTTTGAAAGAAAACTGGATGAGAGAAGAAGAGCAAGTTTGGAAATGACGAGATCCATTGAGCAGGCTGGAGAAGCATATAACAGGGTAAGACACTTTCGACACTTTCTTCCTTTCCTATAAGGTTGGGCATTCAGGACCCCTCCACTCCATGCAAATTCGACCGCTCCATGCAAAAAACCAATGAGAATTGGAGCGGAGTGTTGGATATTCAACCGTTCCATTTGCTATGCCGGGTTGTAATTGTAGATGAGACTCTTCGACTCACTATTCCTCTACATTACATATATCAAAGGGGTGAGGCTTTTTCGTTCTAGAAAATCAGGCTTGGGGGAGAAGTAGGCACAGTAGGCGATTGAAGTGTCAGGTAGCGGATGGATTTGCGAAGCTTGGAGCAACAACGGAAGACCAGCTTAAATGTATGGGCTAAAAATTTAAATGGCGTGGAGTGGATCGCTCGTGAGAGACCGGCTTAAGGCTGGACAATCACGACCGCCTCACTCCACGCAAATTTGATCGCTCCAATCCAAATCCCTTCGTCAATGCGAAAAACCGGCGATAATTGGAGCGGAATTTTTGATATCCAACCGTTCCATTTGGACTGCCGTGCCATAAGTGCTAAAATGTGGGCAGTGTAGATCCGTGAACTCTTAACCTAGAGGAAATAGAAGAAGGAGGAATTCGTGTTTTGAAGACGGGGAGAATTAAGCTCATTAGGGGATCGGAGTGGTAGCAGATGGATTTGCGTTACGTGGAGCGACGTTGGACTAAATTAATGGGATAAATATTGGAATGGTGCGCCATTTGTGGGGAGTGGTGAGCTCGTGTCCGACCGGCTTAAAAAGTTTATAGCTAATGAAAAATCTAGTTTACTCTGCGAAGAAAGGTGTCCTCAGCAGTACCACTACTAAATGATGGTACTTACGTATTAACGCCACCGAGGCTACAGATTTGGCAGTTTTTAAATGCCGCCAAATTTGGCGGTTTTTGTACTTACGTATTAACGCCAATTTGGCGGTTTTTAAGTGCCGCCAACGCCACCGCAGCTACAGATTTGGCGGTTTTTAAGTGCCGCCAATTTGTCGGTTTTTGTACTTACGTATTAATACCAATTTGTCGGTTTTTGTACTTACGTATTAATACCAATTTGGCGGTTTTTAAGTGCCGCCAATTTAGCGGTTTTTGTACTTACGTATTAACGCCAATTTGGCGGTTTTTGTAAACAAGATTGCTCTTTATTGGCGCATTACCGCCAATCTGTAGCCTCGGTGGAGTTAATACGTAAGTACCTAAATGATAGCATAATGCGCGTTTCCACAGGTCCAAAGACTGTAGAAAAATTTTACAGAATATCGGTAAGTTCGATATTGATAGTTGGTGCTGAAAACTAAATTCTCATCGAATATTTCATATAATGCTCTTTTATTTAACTCGACTTCTTTCGAGTTCCTAACGATGTAATCGATTTCACAATCATTCCTGATGAGCTAAAAAGTTTTAAATTTTGTACGCTTAAGTATCCTCGAGGACAATGCACACTTTTCATATTTTCAGAACTTAATTGTCTACTAACGGATTAATTTAATTAAATTTTAATTCTATTCTAGAGCCTTGTAGTGAACTAGAGAGAAACAATTATTTGAAAATTCCATAAAATATAGAATTAGAAATTTAAAACTAAGTAGGAGAAAATAAGAATAATAACTTTTTAGTACACTAATAAGCTTTTTTATTTCATTTATTCTTCATTTTCTTTCTTTCTTTTTTATTAGGATACGGATTTCTTTATTTAATTTATTCCTTACTTTCTTTAGGATACGGAGACTGTCATACTTTCTGCCGGCATTTTTGTTCCAGATTAAAATGGCCGCTGAATTCTGTTCTCAAAAAACAAGAATCGGGCCGCTAAGAAGTTAAGAATTCTTTGCTTAAATCAAGAACCCAAATGTTGGATAATTTTAACGCCCACATCAAGAGAAGTTGAAGAGGAACAAGGACCTTGAAATATTCTGGAATTGCCTTTAAAAATGTTAAAAACCTTATGTACACATAAAATATTCCAAAAAAGCATAAAGACAAATAAATTCAACCTGAAAAAACTGTAGCAAACGAGCAAGGAATCCATTCTAATATACTTTCTCAAGGGTAACATGTTTGGAATGGATTAAAAAAACTTGCTAAATTTTTCTGTAAGAAGCCTGATTTTCATCAGAGGAGCTTTTTGTAACCCGAAAGATCCCAAGGGAATTTTTTGAATTTGTTTTAATTGTTAATTGCAGTTTATTTGATTTTACTCTTTGTATTATGTGCACATAAAATGTTCAGAAATATACAGGGTGGCCATAAAATAACTTGAGGTGCTTGGAATTCCGATTGGGGGAAAAAAAAACTTTCAGCCAAACATCCTATATCAGCGATGGGATCTCTTTTTATGCAAAATGAAAATGTCCACGCCAGTGATGACTATTTTACTCGGAACTCATGGATTCTGAGGTCCTCCACCTCCGATATTTACGCTTATTTACCCTTGGACCTGATTAGAAATTGACTTAAACCTAAATGATATCTTTACTAAAGGGGGATTTTAATCTGCAAGGGAAGTTTCTATTAGTAAAATGAAATATCTCACTCATCCAGCTTTTCATTGTTTAAAAAGTTTCGCCTCGTACAACAGTACAGAGCTATACAAGCAGACGGCCTGGTCGATTAGTCGAAATACTTTTTTCTTTTTTGGATAAATCCAAATCCTTCGATCGGAATATTACGCAGACCGAACTTCGATGCATTTACGGAATAGATTCATCAATATTTAATCGATACAGTCAGGTTCCAAATACCTCACGTTATTTCACGAATACCCTGTTCAATACTTCAATGAACCTTAGTGTGTCCTATCATCCAAGTGTTGCTAAGACAATTTGCAATTCCTTATTCATTGATGAAATGGATTAATGTTGTCATGAAAATGGATTAATGTTGTCAAGACAATTTGCAATTCCTTATTTATTGATGAAATGGATTAATGTTGTCATGAAAATGGATTAATGTTGTCAAAACAATTTGCAATTCATTATTTATTGATTTAAATTTTTCTCTTAAAGAATAGCTGTAATTCATATCATGTAAAATGTGAAGAATTTTTTTTTCTCTTATAGTTTTACTATATAAATTGTTTTGCGATTAACATCATTTTCAAACATATTTATTGTATAGATTAGGATTTGAATTCATTATTCTGTGATGTATATTTTTCTAATTTTTGAACTCTTTTTTTTTCAATTCTTTTGACAGGAAAAAAAAAAAAAACTGTCATTTTTTTTACAGTAATTATATTTGTTAATGTCGGTTCGAAACCTTTTAAAACATGCAAAAGTAAACAAGTCAATATCCCTCATTTTATACGGCCATCTCCAGTGGCGGATTTAGACAATATGAGGCCCCAGGCGCAAAATTATTTTGAGGCCCCCCCTCCCAAGAAAACTTTATTGATTATAAAAATGTAACGTAAAATAACTTATTTATGCTTTTAATTTTTTGTCTTCGTTATCCAATTTGAATTTATATAATTTAATATTTTTAATAATTTATAAAAATATAATTATTAAAGTATTATTATAAAAATAATATTTTCTATTATTTTTTACTTCTTTTATAAATATACTAGCAGTTCGCGCACGGCGTTGCCCGTGGAATCAGGAATTCAACAAAATGAGAAAAAAAAAAAACCTATACTGCGCTCTGCACCGTCGGCCAATCAAAATTGCCAGCAACGTCCGAAGAAGTGCCGCGCTTGTTAGAGGAAAAATATCTTTCAACTGACCAGGGAAAAATTATTTAAAAAAAACGGGGAAAGATATTTTAAACATTCTTGTTTTAAATCCGACAGAACCGTTGCAGTCATAAGCTGAAAAAAATTGAAAACAATAGTGTTATTAGAACGCTGGATGTTGCAAATTTAAAAACAAAAATAAAATTTAGATCACAAAACTTACTATTTTTTAAAAATTTCTCAAAATTCAGTAAATTACGTTAGAAATTCAAAACTAACTTCATTAGAACAGGAAATCGTGTGCTCTTTTCGATGGTGTGTCTATTTTTTTCGTACAATTATTCAAAACCATTCTATCGAGAAATGAGTGCGAAAAATCAATCAAAACAACACAAAACATTAAATGAAAAAATTCTAGATTAAATTTTAAAATTCCGGCTTCTAGGTGCATTGAGTCACCATTACGATTACCTGTATGCCAAATCTCATGGCTGTAAGTGCGATAGATTCGACTGGACATCGCGCGCACACACACACACACATTGCCTTTTATAAGTATAGATATATACATTATTTAAATAGATCAAGAAATCTTTTTTTTAATTAAAACAGAGATTTTTTTTGTTTGAAATTTAAAATAACTAAGTGACAGTGATATCTTTCGGTCTTTGATTCTATCTAGATGGGTAGGACATCGCAGTATCCAAGTATTCAAATTTTATATTAAACATGAACCAAGTTTCAAAATTGTTTTTAATAAATATAGTTTTTGTTTTCTTCACTTAAATTTAATAAAGTTAACTTATTCATTTAAAAAATGGCGAATGAGCTCATAAATCATCAATTTATCTTTATGAACTAGAATGAATTTTACCATAAACTGAGAACCATTTTATATCCATCTAAGTTTGGAGCTGGAATAAGCAGCGCCTACTCTTTTGTCCCAAAGGATAGAATGGTATATTCTAATAACAATACGGGCAAAAAAGAGGGAAACCATAGAATTACTCTCCCGAAAAATTTTAAAAACAGTATTTTAAGGTAAATTAAAATCATTATTTAAAAAATTATATAATTTAAACTCTAAAAAGTAAATCATTAAAATTGTTTTTACTGTTCCTTTCTTTTAAAATGTTCTTTAAAAAAATGAGAATGGGAATTCTAAAACAAAGCAATATGTTTCATATATAATATGACTAATCAAAAGTGTACCATGAAAAATTTGTTTACTAATTCAGTTTATTCACACGTTTTCTGATTAAAAAAAATATAATTAAATAAGCATTCTTCAATGGTAATAAAACAAATTACAGTGTTAAAGCGTAACAAAAACTGAAATTAAACTTTAGAAGGAGATACAAAAATAAATATTAGATCAGATATATTAGTAGCAGCAATGACATGCTACTTTTGAAATTCAGAGTAAAATTTTATGAACGCAGAAACAGGTGTGGAAAGACATAAAATTACTAAAAAGTCACTTTTCTTGCTTTTAATTTTGAGAATTTGTCTATCATTTTTTCATAATCCAATTCCTGTACTACATCATTTTCAATAAATAAAAGCGACAGTTCATTTAAATGCGGTTGGCTCATACTATTCCTCAAATAGTTCTTGACGCGTTTCAGAACTGAAAACGATCTCTCTCCGCTTGCATTACAAATTGGTAGAGTAAGAAAAATTTTTAAAATTGTTTCCACAGTGGGAAATGTTGATTGTAGACCATCTTTAATCAATTTGTACATATGCATTGGATTTGTTACTTTTTCATTTTTTGTGTATTATATAAAATGTTCCACTTCGTCCTTTAAATAATGTGCTTCGATATCATCAGCATATTTTGTGGTTAAGTTTGTCACGCAAGTTTCAAAGGCTTTTTCTTCTAATTTGCCGTCAAAAAAAATTTGAAAGTCATTTAGAATATTGTTATAGGTAGTGCTTCTTTGCGTAAGTTCTGTGATAAGAACATCACATATCACATTATGAACATTTATTATGAATGATTGTTTTTCTTCATGACAAGCTTCTCCACCCTTATTTTCATCAAAGTGGTATTTTCTTTTTCTTCTTTCCTTATATTGCCTATTATCTGTCATTAAATTGGCTTCAGCTTCAATAACTTGAAAATTTTTTCTGACTTCGTTAATAAATTCAGTTAAAGATTTAAGAAGGGGTGAGCCTTTAAGTAAGTTTGCTTGAGTATCTTGCAAATATTTGCTGACGGAATTTATACTTTGCAGAAGTTTGTCCCAAATCACTGTCAGTAATGCGGTTTCATACTCATCGAATTTTCTTGCAAGTGATTTAGCCTCTAACTTATAAACTGGTTTTTCATTTGCGTGTTCACCTATTTCAATTAAAGATTTTTGAATTTCTTTATAATTCAGATTCAGTGCTGCAACTGCATCGACTCTGGCAGACCATCTGGTATCGCTTATCCGTTTCACGTTTTTTATGTCACTATCCTGTAGATTTTTTTGCAGAAAATTCCAACGTCTTGTCGATGAAGAAAAAAATACATATACCTTTTGAATAAAATCAAAATAACTCACAGCGGGTGTGCAAGCTTCCGCTGCACAGTTTCCAATTAAATTTAGAGTGTGGCTAGCACATGGAACGTAAGTAGCTGTTTTACAATGCTCTTTCAATCTGGCTTGTAAACCAGTGTATCTGCCCGACATGTTAGAAGCATTGTCATATGTTTGGCCTCTGCAGTTTTTTAATTCAATTGAATAATTTCTTAAATTTTCTAATACTACATTTTCTAGATAAGCAGAATCGTGACTTTCTATTGGAATGAATCCAAAAAGTCTTTCCTTTATATCTCCTTTTTCGTCAACAAATCTTAAAATGAATGTCAACTGATCTATATGTGTAACGTCAGGTGTAGAGTCAACGATTATGGAATAGTACATGGCTTCCTTAATTTCAGAAATTAAATGCTGTTTTACCTCATTTGCCATTAGAGCTATGAATTCATCACAAACAGAATGTGATAAATAACTCACATTTCCCGAACCTGCATTGTTGTATCTTTCTAAGTGATTCTTTAAGAAACTATCAAATTCAGAAAGACACTGAATGCAGCTAAAGAAGTTGCATCTTCGTTTGGAATCAACATTTTCCCTGTGTCCTCGAAATGCAATGCCCAAACTAGACAATAATTTCACAGTGGCAACAATTCGTTTCAGGTCTTCTCGCCAGTAATTTTGTTGCCCGTGCAGTTGTTTGGCTAGCTGAGTATCAATGCGTCCCAAAATCACCGAACGCTTCTTCAAAGCAAACATTGCTTCGATATGAAAATGAGAAGATTCGTGCTCTTTTAGAGATCGTGCCAAATTCTTCCAATCGTTGTAACGTGTTATAAATTTTGTTTGATTATTTGACGTAGAAAACAATTTGCACACAAAACAATATATACATTTAGTTGTCTCTGAAAAGTTTAGCCATTCGCGAAATTCCTTTTTTCTATTAGCTTTGAAACAGTAGAAATTAGATTCTGATATATTTCTATAATATATCTTGTTTCGGTCAGTATACTCAACTTTAAGATTTTTAATATTTCCTACATTTGATAGCCTATTTAATAAATAATTATCTCTTGCAGCACCAGATATAGAATGGGGCCATAGAGCAATATCATTAGGAAAATTATCAGAGACATTTACGTTTTCTATTATTTTAGAATCATCAGAGGCGTCCAAGTGTTTAATATTGCATCCGTCAATCTTCGAAGTTATATTTTCCACCTGAAATTCTTCTTCATTTCTAACTTCTACGTTCACGGTTTCTGCTTCAGTGTCTGGATGCAAAGTACTTTTATCTTCATGAAGGGGAGTTGAACTTTCTTCTGTATTAGAAGTTGACTATACCACAAAAGCAGCTAAAAACTTTCTTTGTTTTTCTGTACTTTTTTTTTCTCTTTTTGTTTTTTACGCTTTTCAGCACCTGACTGAAATCTTTTCTTCTTGTTTCCTGGATTGATATTGAGAAAGGACTATATAAATAAGGTTTCCATAAGCATAAAATAATCATCATTCAGCTCACAAATTTTAACTTTTGAGATAAAAAAAAATCGAAATACTCAAGTATCACCCTGCCTTAAAAAAACTAAAAATCATAGAAATCTAAAAAAACTTACATACATATTTTAGATAGATGATTTAAATTTAAAGGCACCGCTTTAACCAAACTAATTTTTATATTTATTCAGTTTTGTTACTGGATTATGAATAATTAGGGCTATTAAATAATCATTCATTTTTAAAGGCAATTTCAGCGATTATCACGTATACAAGTATGAATAAACTAATGTAGGAGAGAATCAGATTGCTGATTCAGTGCTGGGAATACTGAATTATTGTTATATAGAGTATATTGTTGATCCAGTATGCAGTACGACCAGAAAAAGAAACTACTCCGGCAACATTTCTTTTGACGTTTTCTGCGATAAAGCATCGATTTATTTGAATGTTGATCACGGATGGATTAGAGATGATCAATATGAAATCTTACTTCTTTCATTCAGATGGAAAATGTTGTCAATGTATTTTAAATTTAATAAATTTAGCAAAAGGTAGATGAAAAGAAAATATTAGCCATACACTTAAAAAAAAAAAACTTTCAAGGCCGTAATAGAAGAAAGTTTTACAAACTTACAATATAACTTTTAAATGTTTTTCCCTTGCTGTTTTAAGTGTTTTTAATGTACTTTTATTTCTATAATGTTTATATTAAAACGACATTACCCACAGTTTTATTTTGTAATTATTTCTTTGTTCGTTCGATAAAACATTCAGATTTGAATTTTTTAATCATGTATCTTGCTTCAATTAGGTATTATTGTTTTTACATAACATATTTATAACAAGCAAATAAAATAACAATGATAAACTTAAACCTTAAAATTAAATGAATAAAATTAGAAAGAAAAATATATAACCAAAGTTTCCGGAATTCGCGAATGCAACCAAGAAAACAATGAACAAACAATAAAATCATCAAGAAGCAAAATAAAAATTATTAAGAAATAAAGATTGAACAAAGTAAAGGATTAAAAAATCCACCAGATGAACTTTCTCAAGGCGTCACTCAACCTGAGTGGATTCAAAATAAAATACAACAGGAATGCTTTTCTGCTTTCCTGTTGTCTTTTATTTTGAACCAATCTTTCTTTAATAATTTTTATTTTGTTTTTTGATGGTTTTATTATATTTATAATAAAAATTAATATAATATAAATTAACGTATTTATTATAATAATGAATCATAAAATACCGGATATAATAGCGAGCAAACATAACTTAGCGTTAGACAAATTTTATAAATTTCTATGCAAGTGCTTTAACTTTTTTATAATTTAAAAATCAACTTTATTTAAAAACATAATTTACGAAATCATTTACTTCCTTAAGATTTAAATGTATTTAGAAATAAAACTATGCATGAAATGATTTGAAATAAATTAAAGAGATACCCAATGAAATGCAGTAAAACATATTCTGAATCAATAGCCATACAAACAAAGGCATACAAATCTTGTGTAGAAGTTCGGTAATTAAATCAATTTCAATAATTTTATGTTAAAGAGATTCGAATTGATATAAGCAGTATAGAAGATTCGAGATGCAATGGATTATAAAATATTTAATTTCTTAAAGTTTCTTTCTTACTAAAAAAAATTGTAAATTCCTACTTTTCTCTTCAAGAAATCTTTTATCTTTAAAAAAATATATATAATCAATATTTTCACTTGAACGTCCGAATTAAAATTTCTGAGCGAATTACGAAATCTGCTAAAAAGGGTTTAGGTTACAGTATTCATTTTTTACCTTTGGTAAGAAAAAGAACTAAAAAAAAAGGTTATTTTCCCTAATTATGAATTAAAATCATCACTTTATAATTGCAACGTCGTGTAATGCTGATGGCATATCGTGGCAATCCCGAAACGAATTTCAGTGATAATAAACATACCCTTAATAAAATTTCTTTAGTGTTTAAATAAATGGCAGCATTCGCATTGAAATTTGATACATTTTTCCATTTTGATCGCTGCGAATCAGATAAATATTTTAATGTTTAATGACAGAATTATTTTACTATTCTCATTACTGTAGTTACTTTTCAACCAACGCGTCATACGAGTGGTTAACATCTACAAAAATATTTGGAATTGCATACAAATTATATTTTTATGCTTTCAATTTTTAAGTTATAAATAGAAATTGTAAGTACTCACCTGCTTTTGTGTTCATATTGCTTTCACTTTTTGCAGTCGAACATTGGTCTTTTGATACTTCCATCTCAAGACAGTATAAGGTCTCTCTGAGAAAGAAAAGATAATTTTTCCTTTCTTTTCACAAGATGCGTTTCGCACGTCCTACTCTTCTTCTCACTAAAATCAGAGAAGCACCACTTTTCTCTCCAATTATTTTCCACGAAAGAAAGACCAATAACACTGAAGCCCCTTTACTGTTCCAAAACGTTGTAAAAAGGACCCCCCAAAACACTTAA
>BGPR01004651.1:16504-59734 GCA_013235015.1 Araneus ventricosus | reverse complement strand
CCCCCCCCCCCCTTCCTCTCTAGTAACAGTTTCCAACCAAGAAAACCGTTGCTTTTAAAGATAGGCGAATTATTGCCTTGTTTGTCCGGTTTATGACAGTAAAATGAAACTACAGAAACTTACGAGAACTGCGCCCTTTTCACACAAAGGGATACAATCCCTTCAGTCTCTCCGGCGGCTTCCGATACCAATGAAAAAATCTAAATGAATACTGGATGCGGCTGGGCCTTGCACAGAAGAGGTGTCCTATTCAATTAGTCGGAGGGTTTCTAGATCGGTTTCAACATTTTAAACGTTCGGTAAATGCGGGTGGTCGAATTTCGACGGCAGTAAAGCCCCAAAACGGATGTAGAACGTTGTATAGGGTTATCTTATTCATTTGCTTCAGAAAAGCTTACTATATAGAGAAAGTTCTTCCTTCTCTCTCTCTCACACACACACACTTCCTGGGAGCCCAAATTGTCTTATGTTTAAGGGAAGGGGCCACTTGGTATCGGACGATCTCGCCAGTGTGCCACTGGCGATAGGGCTGATTTCCTCCCAATGCTTCGATTCCCTCTGTTTTCATCCACTCATTTATTTCTTTTAAAGAGAAGAGAGAGAAACTTTTCTGTGAATTGAATTAAGGCTGCAATATCGTAAATTCGACACCAGCTTAGGACTGCGATGTATGTTGCATAGATTTTGAGGCCCCCCTAGAGTTTCGAAGCACGAGGCGGCCGCCTCTAACACCTGTGCGGAAAACCGCCACTGGCCATCTCCCTTCCACTCCTGCTTCCTTGAATGCAGGAGCATCTTAGCAAATTTGAGCGCCCTAGGATAGAGTAACATTCTACCCCATTAAGACCGTAAGTGGGAAATTTTTGTACCCCGTTCACGCAACGGGCTATTCAACTAGTACAGGGGTTCCCAACCTTTATTCCTTCGCGTACCCCTGGATTAATCTTTATATTTTCGCGTACCCCCTATTATCCAACCCCCACCACAAACAACAACAACCATCCGTCTATGGAAAGAAGTTTTTATCATTAATGTTAAGGCCTTATGTTAGCTTACGAGCGAAATGACTCGAATTAATAATATTTGCGGGACTTATTTTTGATTTTACATTTTATTGCATCTTTACAATAGTATTAGTTCAACGAAAAAACAAACGAAATCTGTATTGAAATAATTTCGCATTAACTTATAAGGATGGCTAAAAATTACACTCTGTAATAATAAACTTTAAAAGTGGTATAGTTATTAAATAGTAAGTATTCACTTGGGGAAACAAAATTCTGTAACTTTTTTAATTCCCTATGTTTTCTTGTTTCCGCCATTAGCAAATTTGATCTCGCGTACCCCTAGGGGTACGCGTACCACAGGTTGGGAACCTCTGAACTAGTAGATAAATAAAGATCTGCTGAAAATTTGGCAGGGTCATCATTACGCCCCTCCCCTTGTGCAACAGGTCGTACCCCCCTTGTCGGGGAGATACTATTCCTCCGTCTTGAGCCCGTGCCCCCCTGTCGGGCGGACTCTAGCGCCACTCTTGCGAATATACAGAAGAAATAACAACCCCATATTTACAAAGTTTTGAAAGGGCCATATAGTGGTGTAAATGAAACTTTTGCCGCCGGGGGTGAACTTGCAACATGCCGTCCTTCCTTTACAACTTACATAGGGCACATAAAACTCCAAATAAAAATAAAAAATTTAAGGGAAGAGAACGTTTTATTAACGTTACTCGCCATTTGCCGCCTTCGATTTCTGCAGATAGTTTGCGAAATCGCGCGTCCATCACCAATCTTTCTGTCACATATCAGCAATTTACCGAGAAAAGGCGAAAAATACGAATTAATTATGTTATATTTTCATGTGGGTGTGGATGATTGGTCTAGTGTCGCTGCTCTTAGTTATAAGATTGCTTACCTGAATGTCTGATTTTGTCGCCCCCCTTTAGCTACGCCGCTGGGGCCATATAAAATGATGTATTTTAATTTACATTAAATATATTGAGCGATACGTTTGTTGTCTTCTGTAGACCTTATGGTCTCCTGTCCTTGCACTTCTTTGTATTGAAATAGATTTAATCAGATCTGTCCGCTTCGATGACCTTTCAAGCCGGACAAAATCACGAACGAAGAACTTCTGTTAGATATTTCAGACGATTTCAAGAAATTCGATGGAGGATTTTTGTAGGTGTTAATGTTATCTTATTTCATAAGTAGTGTCATTTTGAATAAAAAATTGAATATGGTTCAAAGATTATAAATTGAAAATATGTTTAAAAAATTTACTATTGTATGTTGAATTGAAAATTATAACTAGCTTTTTGAGAGGGTGGCGCAGAATATGCTTTGGCTTAGGGCTTAGAAATGTGTAAATTTGACCCTGAGCCCAACAAAAATAAATTCCTAATCAAATGATTCAGGAAGTAATAACGCCTTACAATTCTGCTAGCCATCTTCCTCCAGCCCTGGTTGCATGATTCATTAATTTTAACGGCTACTTTATATACAATGTAATCGTTATAAATGTAAATAATAATACTGTGTTAATGTAATAATGTGTTGTAATGTAATAAAAACTAATTTTTCGATTATTTTACATATATTTATAAAATACAATAATATACTTCATATTTAAATTAATATAATAAAACATATATCAACACTTTGCATTTTCTTTAACATTTTTAAAATCATTTCGCATAAAAATATGCATTTTAAATTATAGAATAAAATATGCATGTTTATGTAATATAACAAAATCGATGGCTGTCTAGCTACATGTCTTTATCATATTTTTATTTTTAAAATATTTAAAGTCGTAGATAAATAAATTTTTGGGTTGAAAATTAGATTTAAAATCAGTCCAGTGCATTTTAATTCGACCTTGGATCAATGAAGCCCCTGGGTTACCACCCTATTTAGCCCTATGGATAAGACGGCAATGCCTGAATGCCATATTTTAAGGTAGAATTTTTAATGTATTTTCGTTTAGTTTCATACCATCTTTGTCGATATATAATCTCTGTTCTCTTCTCTGAGATAAATCGCAGTTCCTTAATGGTTCTTGGTTTCTTCTAAAAGTCCAACACTTTCAAAAATTGTTATCAACTAGCGGTGCTCAGTTATATTATTTAATCAGAGGGAAGTGCGATAAAATTTCAAAAATCCCGAAATTTGAACATAATTTCAAATAATTCATAATATTAATGGGATACACATAATATTCATATCCTGTTCGATCAGTTTTTTCAACGTGGAACGTAAAGAAAATCGGTTGGTGTAAAACTTGTGGGTACTTACGTATTAACGCCACCGAGGCTACAGATTTGGCGGTTTTTAAGTGCCGCCAAATTTGGCGGTTTTTGTACTTACGTATTAACCCCAATTTGTCGGTTTTTGTACTTACGTATTAACGCCAATTTGGCGGTTTTTAAGTGGCGCCAATTTGGCGGTTTTTGTACTTACGTATTAACGCCAATTTGGCGGTTTTTGTACTTACGTATTAACGCCAATTTGGCGGTTTTTGTACTTACGTATTAACGGTTTTTAAGTACCACCAATTTGGCGGTTTTTGTAAACAAGATTGCTCTTTATTGGCGCATTACCGCCAATCTGTAGCCTCGGTGGCGTTAATACGTAAGTACCAACTTGTGTTTATTTTTCTCTGTATTTACTGTCTCAATTATCATCTGATATGGAAAAATTTACATTAACTACAAAATAATGTTATATTGAAATATTTTTGATATTGCAAATCTTTTTCATCCAAGTTTTTAAGACTCCGTGTTAAACCTGTACATTTTTTTATGTATCATATTCGTGTTCTCAGAATTCATAAACTGGAAATTAATTTTGCGAAGAAATTCTTCATAAATATCCAAAATAAAATGCTGCTGTAACAAATTCTCGCTGTTACAATTATTAGGTAGATTCCTTATAGGAAGTCTACCTATTGCAATGGTTCTCATGACACGACTTTCGGAAAATTTCTGCAGATCTTCATCGATCATGACACCTAGAACCCAAAACCACCCTCAGTTAAAAAGTTTATATATATATGTGTGTGTATAACGCGCGCGCTTTTTCCCATGTTATCTTGTGAACACGATAACTAGAGTAATTTTGATCTAAATTTAACCAGCGTGGGATTTGTTGTAAGGATAGTGAAAATCTCTGTCTAGTTCGTAGATGGGCTATCCAGCTCAAAGGGGGTGGAAATGGTGGGGGGTGGTGGAAATTTTCATTTTCCCATAATTCCTTTGAAATTGAAAATAGAAAGAAAATTCAAATTAGGCGAATTATTGCCCTATCATAACGAACAATTTTTGTATTTAAACTTATTCGATAGCTACAATTGCTTAGAAGTTATGAGCTGAAAAGTGATTTTCCCATCCTTCCCCTCCTCTCCCCCTCACTTAAAGTACATTTTAGCCTATGCATGTTACCCCTTGTTGGAAAGCTCTCGTCATTTGCAGTCTCTTCCACCTGCTTTCATTCTTGCAGCTCTAAAACTTATGAGAATAGAGGGCGAAATGTTCTTTTCCTTATTATTATTAGTAGAGACGTATATACACAACGCTTTTGCCCATGTTATTTTATGAACACGATAACTAGAATAATTTTGATTAGATTTTAACCAGCGAGGGATATGTCGTAAGGTCGGTGAAAATATCGGCCGAGTTCGTAGATGGGCTATCCAGCTCAAAGGGGGTGGAAATTTTCATTTTCACAAAATTCCTTTACAATTGAAAATAGAAAGAAAATTCAAATCAGGCGAATTATTGCATTATCATAACGAACAATTTTTGTATTTAAACTTCTTCGATAGCTACAATTGCTTAGAAGTTATGAGCTGAAATGCCCTCCGCCATTTTATCACTTCCCCATAGCAACAAAGATAGAAAAAAATTCAATTAGGCGAATTATCACCTTATCATAACGAACAACTATTATTAAAAGTTTCTGTCAGCTAAAATTGATTAGAAGTTATGAGCTGAAAAGCGATACTCAATCCCCCAGCCCAATTTATCATTTCCCCGTTACTCTGTTACGATTGAAGATAGAAAGAAACTTTCAATTAGGGGAATTATCACCTTATCATAACAAACTACTTTGATATTGAAAGTTTTTTGACAGCAAGAATTACTTAAAAGTTATAAGCTGAAAAGTGATTTTTACCCCTTACTTAGAGTGCGCTTTAACCTATGCATGTGACACCTTGTTGAAAAGCTTCCATCAGCCGCATTCACTTCCATTTTTTATAAGGTAAACAAGCTGATATATCCGGCTTTGCTCCAGATTAAAATGCTTTCATGTCTTAAAATTTTGAATGTAAAAACTGCTATCGTATAAAAATTATAATACACAAATTCCTTTTCTGATCTGAAACATTTTTAATTAAAATGAGAATATCAATTGAAAAAAAAAAAAACGATTTTTAAAAACAGCCGTTTTCTCCATAAATTATTATTTGTTATATAGGTACTTCAAATTTTGTTAACAATTACTAAAGTAAAAGAAAGGGTTCAAAGAATATTTTGAAACAATTAAATTAACGAGTTAATTATTCATTAATTTACAGAATGAAAATCAATCAGTCAATTAGTTGGTCCTGATATAAATCGTTAATCGTCTACTTTTAAAATTTCCTTTTAGCATTCGTCAAGAATTCTGTGAATGTATTCTGGCATTTATATATATTCGTATTATTCTTGCTCTTCATCAATAAAGAATATTGTTACGAATTCTGTATAAAATTACTTTTGAAAAAATATTAAAATGAGAGAAACAAATTGTATGAAAATGAAATTTTCGTCACAGAAATGCTAATTTTTTAAAATTTAATAAGATGTAAAAATAGTTTCGTGAGGTAATACTTTCCAAAGATATCGCGGAAAAACACCTTGCTTAATTTTTAATTAACTGAAATTTTAAGTGACTTTTGGGCTTTGAAAAGTTGAAGATTAACTTTCTCTTGTCTCAAATAAAAAGTGTGCAAAGTCTAGTTGAAATCAGTCCACTGGTTTAGGAGAAGATGTGGAGCACACATACATAGACACAATAACTTTTATTTAAATTAAGATAATTATTAGATAATTACAAGATTAAGATTGCTGTCATATACTATGAGCCATGAAAAAGGTTTTAATGAAGATATCGTCACAATTAATTAAATATTTAATTTTATTTAAGTAAATAGTTAATTTGACAGATCACTTTAATTTGATATTTAACTAAACATGGCTGCACCAAGATTTGTTTAATCAATTTAATATAAAATAGCCAAAAAAGACAGATATATAAGAGTTCCCTTTATCCTTTTTTATATTGAAAAATATCTCTTTAACTTTAAAATTGTTTTGGGGTTTTCTGTCTGAGTATTTGCTTTTAACTGTCGATGAAGATTTAAATTTGCTGTTCAAAATGGCTGCATTGATATCCTATGCTTTAAACACAGTATTAAATTTGCAACTCACAATGTTTAATAGTTTTTATTCTTTTATGTGTTAAGAATTTAGTGACTATTATCTCTATAACCAGGGAGTTCTCTAAATGAGCCCATTCTGGTAATGTTTAAATGTTTCATTTCATGTGATTTTTGCATATGACAAAGTAATGTTCGCACAAGTATATGGCAACTAAGATTAAATAATTTTTAAATCCAGAGTCTTTCTTCATTCATGTTAGATGTCAGTTTTTTGTTACTGTTTCAGAACGTCTGGCTTAATGTTATCTAGGGGATATTTGCACTGCTGAGATGTTTATTTCTTTATGATTCCTACCTGTTGAATGATTATGTAATAGGATATTAAAAAAAATGGCAAATGTACTGACCGATAAATCTAGCATAACCTTTTGGAATGAAAAATGGAATAATAAAACCTTGATATAGAAAAAAATTAAATGTCATGAAAACAGAATCACAGCGTAAATATTGCAATGTGTGGAAACAACAAAGTCATTGGCTATGTCTGTATTGACCAATATATAATATTTCATTACTTTTGTAACATTAGCGTAAAGGAATCTACCTTTGCCTTCAAGCTTGCCGAAAACGGATTTTGTAATACTTTATAGCCATCTGTTATTTTGTAATATCAAATTTTAATGGAATTTATTTTTAAATAAGCCACGCCATGACTGCCTTACAACCTGCGAATAGAGTGAACTCAAGAGGAAAGAAACTTACTCTGAGCGAATGAAAGACATAGTTGTTTGGCAATGCTTGGCATTCTTTTCTGTTTAGACCTGGCAGCCCTAAAGGGACTTGGGGGTTTGCAGCACTCTGACCAAAGGAGGGTTGGGGGAATAACTCTTCAAGGTCACCAACAAAAGTTGTTTCTTATGTAGCTTTCTGTCCAGAGTATAGTCCATCACAAGTGCTACCACACTCGTTTTCGTCATATATCGCTGATTAAGTCTTCGTCAAACATGCAAGGTAAGTTACAGATTAATTTTGTTTATTCTTACCTGTTCTTTTGAGGGAATACAATTTTTAGATTGAAATATTTGAATTGTCTATTTTTCGTCAGCCTAAAGCCAGTGGCGGCGACTCGGGGGGGGGGGGCGGTATGGTTGCTCAGCACTTTTTGCGGAAAAAATTGAATTTTTATTTAATTTTAGCTGCCTGAAACTAGGAATTTTAGGTGAAACCAAAGTGTACGGTGCATCTATTGCCAAGCTGGCGCCAAACCATGAAAAACTCGCCAAACGTCCGCCATGTTACCACATTTAACATGTTACCGTCCGCCATTGGGTTATCACATTTAGTGATTTTTCGCCAAAAGAATTCAAGTTTGGCACCGCACCGCGCACTTTGGTTGGGATAAAAAAAATAACGTCGGTGAAAGCTATCTAATTTTGTAACTAAATTTTTAAATTTTGTTGTCTACCTCCCTATACTCCGAGGTACTTTTAGGTGTCTACAAATTTTTGGCCGTGCGACTGAGCGTGATGCGTCGTTAACGAACAATTCTTCTTTTTATGTTAATTAAATTTTGAAATTATGCGTGTAAACTTGTCTGTGTGCAACTTAAGCTTAAATAAATAATTGTTACATTAATTGGATTGTTTACTGAACCATATCCTGCCCCCGCAACTGACCTCACGATGAAATTTTGCAATCGATATTTTTTTTAATTCTTTGCCAGATTATTCTCCTATAACAAATAAAAAGTTATTAAAATTGATAAATTTATAAGTTTGATAAGTTTTAATTTTGATTTTTTAAGGCCCTTAATTCAGTACAGAAATTCACTGATGTACAATATAATCAATTAAATAAGCGATATATATTATTTCGGATCTTTTCTTTTAACTTTGAACAATTACGATAAGGATTGCGATGTTTATTGTAAAATTTTATTGTTCAATAGGTGTGCTCAAAGTGCTATATCCAGTTTATTTATCAAAATTATTATTATTTTTTATTAAAACCATTTACTGCTTATTTAACAATTATGTATTATTCATTATAACTGTTAAATATTAAAAAGAAATGCTGCCATTTTGGGTTTAAAACTTGACCGTTTCTCTTGTGGCGTAGCTAGGGTAAGTGGCGCCCGGGTCAAAATATGATTTTTCGCCCCGCCTTAATGGGTTAGCTTACGCAAACGGCGCCGAGGCAAGGTATTTTTCGGCTCCTTATTGTATTTGACTTTAAAAGGAGACAAAACCCATTACCGTTTTATCAACATGGCCAGTGGCTAACGAGGGAAAGTGGCGTCCAACGATAACGAATAGAATTTTTTCTACCCCAGCCGCCTCTTGCTGAGCAAGCGTAGATGGCCCCCTTGCATAGTATTACTTTTACGCCACTGAATCATATTTTGCTCTAAAAAATGTGATACACGCAGTAATGTTTTGACTCCATGGCGCCCTTAAAACTGAGGCCGGGACATCTATACCGCCTTGCCCCTGACTGCTACGCCACTGCTCTTGCTGTGCCATTTTCAGAAGGTTTTTTTTTTAGCCCTGAATTTTGGAATTAATCGATTTTTATCGCGGCACCGTCCGCTTCGAATTAGCCAAATTCCACTGCACCAGTGGCGGACCATAAGTTGTAGTCGTGGGCGGGGGGAAAAGAAATAAATATTCATTTAAGGAAATTATTTTTCTCCTTACTTGTAATTAAAATCGTATGATACAGTTAAAATAATAAACTCGATTAAATATCATTTATCAGTGCAATTAAATTTATTTAAATATACATTTTTTTGTCGTCTAATACGAAGAGATAAATAGTTTTTTGCTTATTAATGTTCGTGAAACGAAAGAAGAAAATTTTTTCCGTCTTTGAGATATTTACAAGTGTTCTTACCCTATCTTGTTTCATAACGCTTTTCAGGATATTTAATGTTGAGAAGTAGCGTTCAAACTCTGATATAGTCGTAAGAGTTATCAAAAGAATTTCAACTAAAGGGCAATTCCGTATAACAATGGAAATAAAGTGTAAAAAAAAGTTGAAAGAAATCACTCAACTTTATTTTGTATGTGTTGTATATAGACTGAAGTTTAGAAATTAGAATCTGGCAACACCTGGTTAGCTATTTTCATTTCACGTGAAGACTCGTTTCAAGAACACATGTTCTTATGAATTTTTCTGAGCTTTGAATCAATTTTAAACATACGTATTTTACTAAGTTTTAGAATGTTTCTACTGAATAATTATATTTTTTGATAGATTTATGCTATAAAACAAATATAAAAGTATCATTTTAGAATTTGCATTTAAAATAAATGAGAGAGGTTAACTTTTATAGTCATTTTTTTTTTTTTTTTGTAATGTGAGTCATAAAAAGATCATTCTTTTCAATGTTTGACATTTTATAGATGTAAATTTAAAAAATTGTTACCGTTTCTCCTATTTATTTATAGTACTAAAAAATAGATAGGCCAATTTTATTTTTTTAAATAATTTATTTGGAAATAAAGACATCTTATTTTGTAATGTGAGTCACATGTAATGCGAGTCACAGCTAGTGTTGCTTGATAAGTATTCTTAATGGCATTTTAACGTATACTAATATTATTTTTTGGGTCAATGGGGTGTTTTTATATATATACATACCCGTATACGATTATTTACTACCTTTGAATATAATTAACTATTATATATTTATTGTTTTTTATGGGTATTTTTTTAATTACGTCATCAGCAACTTTGGGGCCAAGGGATTTCTATTATACACTCATATATATATAATTATGGCACCAACAAGCAGGAAGTTTGAAAAAAGTGTTTAATCAAGTGAAAAAACTTAAATGTTTAGTAGTTAATGCTGCAGATTTTCTACAAGCTGCTAAAATGGCTGGAACCAACATTCATGTTCAGGAAATTACTGAATCAAATATCAATGAAAGAAATTCAGCACTTAATATGCAATAGGTTTGGGACAATTCACCATTATTACAAGGTAACAAAAAATACCACTGTATTAAAGTTAATAAAAAACCTGAAGGATTTTTGTTATCTTCTGATAGCAACATACCTCTTCAACCATTATCCAATATTAAGCATAATTATTGGTATGAAATTGAATGTGATGGTGTATTGTACCCAGGAAAAATTACCAATTGCATGAATGGGGAATTTGAAATAACTACGACACAACCTAAAGGCTAACACTGGAAATAGCCGGAAAAGGAATAGGAAATATTTTATCCTTGATCGAATTTGATTCGGAAATTAAAACCTCCAATTCCTGTTAATTCAAGAGAGTTTTTTAGATTTGTATCCTAATTCTGTCAATAAAACTATTGTAATTTATTTTGAAATTTATACAAAGCATAATTTTTATTGCTTTTATTTACACATTTTTATTTATTAATTTTAATTAATTTATTTGCTAAAATATATAATTAGATACATCTATTCATTGAATTCAGTAATATTTCATTAAAATCTACAAAATGAAATGTTTTTAAATCAATATTTTATTAACTTCAAGGATTAAAGTGGGACATGTAACGTGAGTCACAAAAACATGTAACGTGAGTCACAAAAACGTGTAACGTGAGTCACACTCAAAATGTTGATTAATATACATAATTAATAAAAAATACAATGTTATTTTTATGCATATCATAACCTGGAAGTGTTATTCATTGTATAAAATATTTCGTTTCAAGTTTTGTGGGTTTACCATAACCCACAAAACTTGATTTCCTTTTTTTTTTGTAATGTGAGTCACAGTGACAAATTAGGGTCTGGATACCATTTGTTCATATTAAATTTTAAACTATTGACATCCCTAGTTTCTTACTGTATTCCAGAGGTCTGTAAAAAAATTTTTTAAAATCAAAAGGAATATTTTTTCATATATATATAATTTAATTTTGAAAAAAGGTATCAATTGGTAACGTGAGTCACATGGATTTGCCCTAAAGCAGAATTTCCCTAAAATCACTATCTGAACTTTAGCATGCATTTTAAAATGGCAATTAGTTTGCAAAATCCTTGCACATCGGATTAAGAATTTTTTTTCAATTGAAAAGTATAACAGAAACTCTACATAATTAAACAAAATTATTAAACTTGACAGCAGTTGACAGACAGTTGAGTAGTGGAGCTGGAACGCCGGACTGCCCCCTGACCTAGGAGACAATAATGGAAGTTTTAGAAAATGCAAGAATTATGGCCCAATCTCTTTTAGGAACTGAAATCTTTCTAAATAATTCCAAGTGTCTTCACACCTTGTCCGAAAGCTATATAAACACGGGGTGCTCAAACGAGTGTATATATTTGAAGTTTTGTTCGCAGTGCGAATTGGTCAGCTGTTAGATGCTGAGCGCTATTGATAGTGCTGTTTCTGTTATTATTAGTGATTTGATGTCAGCTTGTGTTGCTAAATTGTTCAAGTTCTGTCTTTTTTGTTACCTGTGCTTCATGTTTCCAGGAATATTCATGAAATAAAGTGCTATTTTCTATTATCCAACTAGTTGAACAACACTCACCGTACACCCATCGAACAATTTTCGTAACTCCGAAGAAGAGCATTTTTGGAATTACATTCGTTTGTCTGGAAACACTCAAAAACGCAGAGAACTGGGCGGAAGCAATTAGTCATGTCGTTTTTACACCAAAATTACAGATTTCTATTAAATTTTGGACTAAATCCGACTGCGAGAAATCTACCATCCGTTTGCTTGCGAACTGATAACACAAAAGTGTGACTAGTTGGATAAATGAAATTCGGAACATAGTTAATTATTAGAATTGCAGATCTGTATCAAATTTTGGGCCAAATTTCTCAAAGGATTCACGATCTATTTATTCAAACGCTAACTAAAAAATATAAAAACTTAGATTGATGAAATTCGTTATGACCACACAATTGTAAACTTCTGACAGAATTTCGTCTCAATCCATCAACGAAAAGATATCCAAAAACCATATTCAATTTTCTTTGCTACACTACGGTGATAAACATAAAATGCACCGTGTTGTGAGCGTGTAAGAGGAAATTGAAGGAATAATACTCCATCTGGTTATAAACATGTTTTTATTGCAAACTGCTTGCCAGTGCGGGTGCTATATCAGCTATTAGCGAGCGGCAAATACTTTTGCCAGAATCTAATAACTGCATGTTATGTATTGCAACAGGATCTTTTGTTAATCTATTTTTCACTTGTCTGGTAACAGTTTCGTTGCTACAGGGGGGAAATAAACCATCATGAAATGTTTAATGTTTGAATAATTCAAAATATTTTTTTTATTTGATTGTGTGAAGTACTCTCAACCAGGCATTTATTTCAATATGTCTACTTTTTTTCCAGGTTTTTTCATCATGGATGATATATCAACATATTTGAGGGCTCTATGTGTAGCGGGTTGTGTTTTTATCCTATTACAAAATACATCCAGATACTTTTCCCGACCTCTTGTCTTCCACTTTTTGCTCGACCTCAACATAAGGGCAATATTGTCTTTCATGGCAACAGGCGGTTTAATTATTTTTGCAAAATGCTGTACGAAGATCACTTTTTTTCGAACATATGAAGACAACGTTCCATCTGACTTAGTCGAAACAATCTGCAGTGAAAACTCCACCAATTCTACTCTACCAACTGCATGGTTTGAAGAGGTTAACAATGAAATTCTTGCTCACAATTTCGAACGATTTGAGAAATATTGTCTGGTGGTCTTCGTCTATGCAATTAGTTTTGCTGCCTTAAGAAAATTGTGGTCAATAATAGAAGGTGGACAGGTCAGAGAACTAATTCCACTTGTCACTTCGATTTTATTGCCAAGTGACAATAAGAAAGAACGTGAGGAAGCAATCGTTGAACTCATGATAAGCAAGGTCAGAGCACACAGAAATCTTTTTCTTTATTTAGTGTATGTGGAGATTGTGTGTTTTTTGCTAGGCCTCCTTGGACTGTCTAATCCTGTGAATTTTTTTCAAAATCAAGATTTAGCGGTTCACTTAAATGGTTCCGAGTGGACAGTGAACTGCGATCGCCAGAGCATATCAAGAAGTATCTTTACTTTGACTAAGTGTCAGTATAACTACACCGATGGCAAATTTGGAAGCATTTGCATAGTACCCACTGTCAATGTCTACTTTTATCTATACTATGGAAGTGTGGCATTGTTCGGCTTGTTAGCCATGTTAAGTTTTTTGAGCGTGATTCCCATTAGCTTAGTTATGAGCAGCCTGCCCAGAATGCGAGATGGTATGTTGATGATCTTGCTGAAGAAGAATGTGGATTACATGCAGCACATGGAGATTATTGATGCCTTGGAAAAAAAGCTGGATGCGAGAAGAAGAGAAACGACAACGCCCATAGAACAGTCTCGTGACAAAAATTTTATGGTAAGACACAGCATTTTTGGTTTTCTAAGCAACTAATAGAAGTGACTAGTCTAATTCACATTATGCTACTGTGCAGAAAGCTGCGCGCAACCAGGAGAGTATTAAGCTTGTTGTGGACCCCTGGCGCTAACTTTATTGGGGGCTCTCTGAAACATCACACATAAGTACTTGCACATTTCGGCTTTTTAATCACAGCGCTTTAAAAATAGAATAAGTTTGAGTTGTTTTAATTATTTCAATCAATCTTTGTTGATAATTAAGACTCTTTGAATTCGGCAATTTTATTTCTTTATCTTAAAAACGCGTACATAAAAACTATCGAAATAAATTAAGAATTCGTAGCATTTAAGGGAGTGTGAAGGGAGCAATTTAGCTCGTGAATGTCCAGCTTAACACGTTAATCGCCACGACTCACGTCTGAGATTCGAACCATTTATCTAATTAGATTACTCCTTTTCTGCCATCTCTTAACTGCAGTCCTCCGAAAAAGTTATCATCTAAATGCAATTTAAATTATGCAATTAATTTATAAGTACACGTGAGTATTCAGATATTCAACCTTCATAAAATTCAATATTACTTTCGAAGATTCAACTTTAAAAAATATCAATTTAGGAAAAAACCCTCATCGTTTTGTTTCTCTTAGAGATCAAAAGCAATTTAGCTTTAGAAATGCCGATGTCTTTGTGAATACTAACGGTATTGAACTGGAATTTTTATATAAGTTGGCCTATGTATCTGGCTCCTAAGTTATGAAAGAAAAATTACGTTACGTTTCGCCCATACGCAGAAAAAAAAATACAGCGCGAAAGGGCTAAATTCCCGGGTTCTTTTAGTTGTCCAATTTTTTCCACCAATCGCCGCTATTGGTTTGGCCATCTGTAAATATGGCCGTCTATTGCTTGATAATTTACAAAGTGTAAGAACTGTATTCTTTTTCATAAAGTAGGCGAGTCAAAGGTGGCCATAGTTAAGCTTTGAAGATTTTTTTTAAATTTTCTGGTTAGGTGTCTGTACCTGAATTTTTTTTTGTAAAATTTTACACTTATCTCTAACACATATCAAGTATACTTTTCTTTGTAAAATAAATTTTAATTATTTTTATAATACAATTTCAAAATTGTAGCTGATTGGCCACCTTTGGCGCATAGTGTCCCAAAGGAGCCCATATATTGAAATCACTTTTAAAATGTGAACAAAATACTCGGAAAACTATTTTTACTTCTAGAAGAGTATTACAGTGTTCAATATTTTAAGTTTATACTTATAACAATAACTAGGCTAAGTATTAACAAAAGTTTCTTTTAGATTTCGTGAGATTTTTCCGATATGCAAATAACACTATATCCACAATTTAATAATTAAATAAAAAAATATAACTTTTTATTGTTATAAATTTAACAATAAATGTTAATAAGTTTTTTCAGATATTTAAGTAGAAATTTTGAAAATTACCCTTACAACATTTGATTTCCGTATTCTTTTCCTAAGGTGACCTTCGGAACATGCATATGGTCGCCATTTGTACGACTTAAAACTAAGATGATAAATTTATTAGAATTGAAGTAAATGTGGTTAAAGAGAAAGAAATAAGCCTTCAGAAAAAATATCATAACTCACAGTTCTAAGAATTTAAACACATGTAAATTAAATATCTTCTTACCTGGAAATTAGAACGGCTACACCTCAAAAGAGAAATCAGCCGCGTGCACTGCACAGATATGATTTGCTATGCAGTAGCACCATGTTGTAATTAAAAACGAAACTAATTCTACTTTTGAGAGGCGGGCTACCTTAGGAACAACTTGCACCTTTGGCTCACCTACCTTACACTTTTAAGGACTTCTTTTGTGTTTTAAAGATGGAATATTGTGATCGATTTTACAATCACTTCCATATTAAGCGCAGTTTTAATATTTTTTTCCCCTAGAATAACATGCACAATTTTAATATTTTAGAACTTAATTATCAAATAATCGATTAGTTTAATTAAATATTAGTGGTGCCATTTAATATGAATTTGTGAAAAGAAAATGACTTTAAAATTCCATAATATTTAAAATAAAGAATTATAAATTAAAAACTAAGAGGTCAAAAATAATGAAAATAATAATAAAAAAAAAACTTTTTGGAGCATTTTCAATAAAATTATGTTTTTAAAAGTTCAATTTATTAAATGTATTCTTTTTTCTCTTCAGGAAGATAACATCATGCATGCTCTCGGCATTTTTGTTCTAGAAAACTGGTCATGGAAACAGTGGTGGGCTGATCGAGCCCGACATCAGACGCTGTAACGTTTTGATAGCCAAAGACTCTGGGGAGGAAGATCCAGAGTCAAGAAATACTCCCTATTTCTAGCACGTGCGTGCAAGAGTTTTTATTGAACATTGATCTTGATTAAATAATATAAAATTATTAAATATATAATGACAGTTCAGGTACAGAAGAGTACAGTTCGACACAGTGCTCACATAACCAAACAGGCCCACTTCTACGAGTGGCCTAAAAGAATGAAGTTGGTCTTCCCTCGACCGGACTTGAGGTCTCCGTGACCCAAGTTTATCTTGTTACCACCAAGAAAATTGAGCCCTTGCTCGTCGCTGTCTTCTTCCGAAGATCTCTTCCAAAAATCTCCACACCGATAATAGCTTTTTGACGGTCAGGGACCTATAATCTCCATTCCATAGCTTGTTGCTGTAAGTAAAGTGACATAACACATAACACTAACTTAATGACTCTGTGCTGAATAAAATTAGGAGAGGGGAGAGAGAAAAAAGTAATAATAATAAAAAAGGAGAAGAGAAAAATTTTAAAAAAAGTAATTAAAATAATAATAGTAATAAGATTAAATAAACGATTATGTTAAGAGGGATGAAAACGGGTTTGAGCGTTCCAAGAGAAAGCGAGAGTTAATCTTAATGAATAGCTCAAAGGACCAGTAGTGTAAAAGTTTCATTTCCCTCCTGGCCGGGGATCGAACCCGGGACCTTCGTAACCAAAAATCTCCTCGTTCTCTTCCCTCGCACTTCCTTTTAACTCCCTAGTCCTCCTCCTGGGGGAACGGTCCAGAAAAGTCTCTCCAACAAATCACCGTCAATTCTGTAGCTGGAGTCCACCTCAGCGAGCCAATTGGCTCCTTACCTTTTTTGGGCCTGTCCAAGCGGTTTCTCCGGCTAGAGATAATTTACCCTTTTCATCACGTCCACTAAAGAGCTGACCGCTGGCGCCAGAATGGAATCCAGCTCCCTTTGTCGGTGTTTTAACGAGGATTTCCCGCTGAGGCACCTGCTCTGTCCTGTGACACATGGCGTGGGAAAAAAAGTTACCGCTAATGATCTGGAGGATCTTACAACGCCAGGCTCCTTAGAAAATTCGACTGATGATAAAAAATGTAACGCAAAATAACTTATTTATGCTTTTAATTCTAGGCCCATGCTTAGCTTTTTTATTCAATTTGAAGCCAATTCCTATATTATTATTTACCTGATTTTCAGGACTGGCGTTAGAGTTCGCCCCCGACGGGGGTGTACGGTCTGCCCGACAGGGGGTGACACGACCTGCTGTACAAGGGGAGAGGCGTAATGATGACCCTCCAAATTTTCACCAAATCTTTATTTATAAACTAGTTGAATAGTCCGTTGCGTGAACAGGGTACAAGAATTTGCCCCGACGAGGGGCCACAGGATAGGGGGTCCTGGCCCCCGCACACCCCACTGGCGCCACCTCTGCTGATTTCTAATATTTATCTTCCTTCTTTTTTAAAAAGAATATGCCTTAGTGTTGGCAGAGTATATATGTTACAGTCAATGTGGATAATCACCGTCGATTATTCATAATAACAAATAATCCGGTTAAAGTGAATAATTTATGAGAATCTATCATATTAACCAGTTATTATGAATAATTACCGGTGACGTATAGTCAATGTAATTATTTTCGTTGAAATCTATTTTTTTTTTCTATTTGAAAATTTGAGGCGCGTTGGTCACAATTAAAGGTTAGTCGCTTAAAGTTAAATCTTTTCGAACCTAATATATTTGTCTTTGCATTATCTCTTGTTTCAAAGGTAGAATTTCAACCATGCTCGCAATGCCTGCAACATCTGAAATGGGCACCGAGTAAATTTTTTTAACTTAAAAAAACACCCGACGGCTTCGGTAGCAGAGGGAGCCGGAAGTTAATAGCTTCGCTTGCTCATTGATTGTTTAAAAAAATTTGCTTAATTATTCACATTTACTAATGAAGTTTGCTCAATGAGATCACATGTCAATATAATTAATCGTATTTGCCAAACTTCATCGGTAATTATTCATAAGAACCGGTTAATGTGATAAATTCTCATACTTATTGACTTTAACCGGCTTATTTGGCTATTATCAAAAATCGCTGATTTTTATGCAGAATTATCGTGATGATTATGCACACTGACCGTAACATATATACTATGTAATTTTATATCTTTTATATAGATATCAAATGGGTAAAGAAATGAAAATACCTTTGCCTCTCTATATCTTTTTCATTTAATTCTAAACAGAAATTTTTCTTTGTTTGGTAATATAAAATAATTGAGTGACAGTGATTTTTTTTTTTGTCTTTAAGTCTATCTGGATAGGTTAGACATAACAATGTCCAAGCATTCAAATTTTGCGTGAAACAGTAACAAAATTTTAAAAAATATAAAAATAATGAAGGGAACTTATTCGATTAAAAAATTGGAAATGAGCTCATGAATCTTTAACTTATATTTATGAACTATAGTGAATTTTATCATAAACTGAGAACCATTTAATATTCCTACTAAATATCGAGCTGGAAGAAACAGTAACAACTCTTTTGTCACAAAGGGCAGGATGATATATTCTAATAGCAATACAGGCAAAAGAGAAGGAAATAATAAAATTATCCTCCAGAAAATTAAAAAAAAAAACAGTACCTTGAGATAAATTAAGATAATTCTACAAAAAAAAAATTCTGAAAATAGTGGTTGTCAGGAGTCAGTGAGGGCCCACACACATCTATAATCATAACATTAGTTCATATATATATATATTGAATTATATATTTAATTCTTAATTTTTTTATATTTAATTATATTAATTTAAATCTATAATATTTAATAATTATCTATTTAATTTAATTTTTTTATTATATATTTAATTTTTCCGCGTCTTTAAAATAAGTCCCTTTTAACACTTCTTAATTTTCTACGTTAAAAATAACGAAATTATGATTAAAGTTATTTGATTTTAAATTCCGTAAGTTAAATATTTCGTATACGGTTTCAGCGACAAAGTATGAAAGAGAAATACTACCCATTAGTAGGGCATCTGTTGGAAGAGTCAGGCTCTGCTAAGTAAATCATTAAAATTGCTTTCACCGTTCCTTTCTTCTAGAAAGTTGAAAATGCGAATTGTAAAACAAAGCAATAAGTTTGAAATATAATGTAAATCAGAAGTATGCCAGAAAAAAAAATAAATTGGTTGCGTGATCGCAGAACAGGGGTGGCGCCAGTGGGGGCTGGGGAACAGGGCTGTCCCCCCTCCCGTTAGGTAAAATTTTTGTACCCCATTCACGCAACTGGCTATCAAGTAATAGATAAATAAAGATCTGGAGAAAAATTGAGAGGTACACCCCTTGTCGGGGAGACCCCGGTGCTGTAAAGGCATCAGGCACGGGGGCATGGGTCGGGGAGACCCTGCGCCCTCCGCCGGGTGGACTCTAACGCCACTCCTGTTGCAGAACTTCCTTAGATCTGTTAAAACAAATTATGCTTCTGTAAGCAGATAATAAATGCAACAAAAGCTATGCAAAATAATGAAAAGCATTGGAATTTGACAAAGTTCGAAGCTGAAAACTCGAAGATTTGAATTAAGGAAAGCTTTGTCAAAAAATTAACACAGCAAGGCAAAACAATTTTTAAACTAAAAATGGCAAGTAAAGATTCATTTTCAATATTTAACCGTTTTAATAACTAATATGTAATGAATAAATAAACGGGGTGAAATTTTAATAAATAACGTAATAATATTTATTATTAAATTTTTTAATAATTTTAATACAGTTACTTACTAAATACTTAAACTTCAAATTAAAACAAAATTTCAGAAAAGGAGAAATTTTTTATTGCTTTTTTATTAGATACGTTTTACAGTTGTTCACAAAGCAGTGATGATTTCAACTAAGGAAAAAAAAATCAAAAATATTTTTTTAAAAAATACAATTTTTAGTCTTGGCGAACTAAGCAAAATAAAGCCGAATAGCAGATGATATTTTAACATTGTGTTAGTGGGGAATTGAAGGGATCAGTTAAAAGCATTCGAATTAACCAAATTCCATTTTAATAATAATGATAAAACGCACCTCTTTCAAAGCATAGCGTTGTGGTTGAAAGCATTTTTAAACATATTTGTTTTACAGATTAAGGTCAGAATTCATTAATCCGTGGTACACATTTTTGTATTTTTTCAACTTGTATTTAAAAAAAAAAACAGTTGGAACAGAAAAGAAGTGTATTTTATACATGGTAATTGTATTTGTTATGCCAAAGTAAGCAAGTCGATATCTCACATTTTGTAGAGACATCTTCCCTTCTCCACACATTTCCTTGAATGTCATCTTTAAGGCGCAATGTTTATTGTATTTTCATTTACTTTGAAATCATTCTTTGTCAATGTAGAATATCTGCTCGGATTTCAAATAAATCATAGTTTCTTGTTATTTGTGTTGCTTTATTTCATCTACATCTTAACAATGGGAGAAATTTTCATCAAACAGCAATTTTATATTAGAGTCATACATATTATTATATTAGAGTCCTATTATTTAGCCAGAGGTTAGTGCGAAACCATTTAAAAAATTCATGATATTCATGGTAATAAACACATAATTTAATATAAATAATAATTTATAATAAAATACTTATATTCATACATTGTTGCACAGTTTTTTCAACGTTTATAATGGAATGTATAAAAAACCGTTTGGTGCAAAATTGCTTTATTTTCCCAGTTTTTATTTGCACAAACAATTAAATTATCGTCTGTTATTATACACTTTGAATTAATTATGAAATCACATGTGGATAAATACTAGTGCTCCTTAAACATCGATAGCGCAGTCGATAGTTTTCCCAAACTATCGATAGTCTCTTAATTTCAAAACTATCGATAGTCTCTTAATTTCAAAACTATCAATAGTTTTCTCCCCGGCGATACTATAGATAGGTGTTCTTCCGGTCGATAGTTTAGAAACTATCGATAGTTCCAGTCGATTGTTTCAGTCGATAGTTTTAAAACTATCGACTGAAATTGCGCCTATCGATCGTTTGAGGAAGTCGATACTATCGATTCTTTCAATCGATAGTTCCAAAAACCCGATGCTATATACTTGGCTTCAATAGTATCGATAGTCTTTCGATGTCTAAGGAACACTAATAAAAACTAGATAGAAGGCTATGTTTTCTCTCTTTTCTAAGAGTTCTTTCCTTTTCTGAAATATTCATATTCTGTTAATCATGAACATTATAAAAACTATCGTATTAGTATATCGACAGACAGGATAATTATAATTGTTAGTAATAAAGGAGAGCACTTCGAAATAAGAATTTTTAATTTAAAAAAGAATCCAGCACTCTAAGAACGGTTGATTTGTATTTACCATACAAAGAGATATATGAGGAACAAACATTCAAACCATGCTTTCTCCTTCAGATACAATTTTTCAGGAAACAGTAAACAAGCTCTGCAGGTAATACTTTTTGATTGAAACCTCAATTTTCTAAGTAGGTTTATAATGGGATAAAACTTGTTTCAGTTGAAAATAATAGTATACAGTTGTACTATTTAATGTTGAGTTCAAAGAAAAATCACTAACTCATTTTTTCGTTTTTTGGAGAAAACACGGTTTGAATGTTTGCTCTTCATATACAACGCAATATTGTTAGAAATTTTCGGTGCATATTGTAATAAATACGTGAGAAGAAAAATGCACAATTGTTACTATTCTATAACTGTTATCAAAAGAAAGTGTTAATGTACAAATATGATATTTTACATACAATTATTTTTCACAAGTTTTGTAATAATTTTCTATCTACCATAATAGAATTTTCAGAAGTTCAACAAATTTCTCAAGAATTGTCTTCAGTCTAGATAAGTTTCATACTGCATGACAGTTACAATAGATATTGCTAATCGTTTTTCATATTTATTGTTCGAAGCAAACGTAGCAGACTTCTTACATTTTTTAGAGCAATATAGCATTCGCAGATTAAAAGAATTAACAGAATTTTCTTTTTATTGATATATTTTAAAGTAGGTCGTTAAAACAAAATTAAAAGGAAAAAACGATTTCCCATAAATGATCACCGAAATAAATAAAAAAATTCCATAAAAATATAGCTTTAAAAATCCCATAGAATCTGTTTATACAGATAAGCAATTTTGTCAAAAAATGTTACTGTAACGCATAGCAACAGTGAAAACATTGGTGACTACAAACTAGTGACAAAGTAATGTTGCCATACTATCGGGGAAACTAATTCTAATTTAGATTCTTCTCGTATGAGTCTTAAAAGCTTGATAACGTCATTAAAAGACATTCGATCCTTACAATATATCGTCTAGTATCTCTCTCTTCTAGAATTTCGGTTCAATCTTTCCCATTAGCAAACAAGTTTTTCAATATCTATGAGGCATTTATCGTTCTTTTTTTTTCAGGAATTTTAGAAATTCTGCAATTAAACTAATGGACACATCCATCTCTTTGAAATCTAAGTCCATTTTGCCAGACAGATATCGAGGATTTTAACCTCTGCATTAGCGGGCCCGACCCGATTTATCACATGAATTTTTAAAATGCAATAAATTATTGTTCGTTTTTCGCGCTAGAAACCAGGTAAGAACAACCGAGATATTGTATTTTATTTCGATTAATCGAACATTCTCGCAGGTGCTGCGAAATTCACTTCAAAATAATAGTTCCACTTAATGTCTTTACATTGGTAAAAGCAATGTGCTTAGCATATGTAACACGAGATATTTTTATAACGTTAGCAACGACTGAATCTAGCTTCATTTATGTCTATTGCACATAAAAATACTTCGATAAGTTTTTTCTGGAAATTCTTTATTTAATCGCCCGTTTTTTTCGTTTGAATCAAGGCTGACGTAAAGATGGCAGCGTCTCTTTAATAGTTGCAATTGCGTCATCTCGCGGTCCAATCGGGTCAAGTGAAAAATAAAACGAAGAATTGTGCAGATTTTAGTTTAAATAATTTCATCTTTTTCAGTTTCGAAGTTCTGGATTGCTGATTATTAACACTCTTTTATATTTTAAATTTGCAAAAATTAGCTACACAACCAGCCCTCAAGAAAAAGGTATGAAAAAAATATCTTTATTTTTTTGTTAATTCTGAAAAATCGAAGCCGGTATTAACCTGATTGGACCCAATATCTTTGTTTAGGGGCAAGCTGTGAATAATAATTAAAATAAAGTGGAATAATCATTTTATTTTATCTATGTACTTTATGGCTTGTTTCTTGTCGAAAAGCCAGACACGTGACTCGGAGAATAATAACCGTATGGACGAGTTTTCTGAATGTAAATAAACATTAAAAACCTGGACTTCCGCTTTGAAGATTCCGTTGACTTAGCATTACACCGGAATTACGTAGTATAGGCATTTAATGTAAAAAACAAAGCAGAAAACTCGTCCATACAGCAAAGCATCGTTTATACGTTTCTCATTTATACGTCGTTTCATCACAGTTCCGATTCATTGTAATGATAAAGTACTTCGGTTATACGATAACAAGTTTCGTTATACAGAAGAGTCTCGATAATTCGAGGTGGACGGGACCGGGCCTACCTCGAACTATCGAAAACTCGAATTATCGAAATCATAAAATTTAATAAATAATTAAATGGAAGTAAAGCAATTTTTAAATTTCAGTGTAGTATATTTAAATGAAAAATTTACTGACATGTTATTACATTACTGCTGATAGCAACAGGTTAATTATATCTTAAAATAATTGTCAATTGTTTTTTTGTTTAAACACATTGCTCCTATATATCGATCTTATATATATGCCGTTTTCTTCGGGGTGGCTTTGGGGTGCGCAGTGGACATACGACCAGTAGAACGACATTAAAAACCAGATGCAGTAACTCTTTCACGAGTTGTGTATGTGCTGGTCATTATTTGGGAGCTAAACTGAATTTTTTTCACTAACTCGGATTTATGGAAAACTCGAACAATCGAGACTCTACTGTATGTCGTTTTCCTCCTTTCTAATATGTGAAGTGTGATACTGATATCATGACTTCAAATTTACATGACGTCATGAAAATTTTTCATGACGTCAAAATTTATCACAATTGATGAATTAATAAAAGACATTGTCTATCGTTAATTTAAGAGATGAAGAAACGGAATGTGAAGAAGTTATTTCACTTTCCTTTAAAGATGCAAAGCACACCAATGAAAAATTTCGAACTTATTTCTTTTGTGAAAAGACCAGTGAAAAATCATTCAATAAACTCAATTCAATTCATAGTGCTGTACTTAATACTCGCAGACAATCAGCACGCCAGGCTACGATTAAACCCTTTTTACTTTCTCGTATACGAAGTATACAAAGAGAAAGTATTGCAATCGTCAAAAAATGCGAATTCGAGATTTTGACGAAACCCCACGTTTTAGACCTCCCTGAGTCCGAAAAACACAATTTGGGAATTATGTATGTGTGTCTGCGAACACGATAACTCGAAAACTATTAGAGATACGGGGATGAAATTTGGTATGTGATCTTTACACATAATTTGTAGGTTTCTGTCAAATTTTGGACGAAATCCGTCAACGGGAAGTCTGTCTTTCTGTCTGTCCGCGTTCATGTGAACGCTATAACTCAAAAACTTGAATAGCTAGATAGATAACATTTGGTACACAGTTTTATAACCATGAATGTAGGTCCGTATCAAAGTTTGGACGAAATCCGACGAAGGGTTGACTGTCTGTCGGACTGTATAATCGCATAATTTTAAAAATTATATCTCCTAAACCCTTTGACTTAGATAAATATATATTGGTATGATGGTAGCTAACATTAATTATAGATCTGTGCCCAAATTTCGTTTGAATAGGTAGGCAAAGAAAAAGGCGTTGAAATTGCATAATTAATTTTTCGAATCCGATTCTCCATGCGCATGCGTACTGGTAGCAATCTCTGTGAACGCGGAAGGATTACATCACTTTGTTCTTGTTTTACTTGCGTACTGGAAGCAATCTCTGCGCATGCGCAAGCTAACGAACAAGGTCTTCTGTTTTCTCCTCCGCACACGGAGCTTGCATTGGCTGCAGTTTGATAGAAAATAAATATTGCTAAGTTTTAATACATACGCATCTCTTTCAATATGATTCTTCACCTAAATATTTTACTATCACTATAATCTACAACGAAAAACCTTCTGATAGTCATTGAATTCTGGATTACAGTAGATTCGGATTTTTTACCCACGCAGGGGGAAGGGAAATGACAAATGTTTGAGAAGTATACTAGAAAGTTTAGGGGAGGTCACTCCCACTGATTTTTAAATTATATACCTACCTGCATGCACATAAATCACATAAAAAATATATGATTATTACTCAAGATATACAATAAAGGTATGATTTTTCTCAGTTTTGTGATAAATATTTAATTTTAAAAATTTATTTACTGTTTTCCATACTATGTAGTGATATACTAGTGCTACCTTCAAAGACTTCAAAATAATTGATTTTAAATGAATTTACAGAGGTAGAATTCAATTTGTAATAATCAAAGTTGTTTAGTAGAATTTCGATTATACGTCTTTTCATTTATACGTCGTGTTTGGTCAGTCCCTTGAAAGACGTATAAACGGTTCTTTACTGTATTATATGTTACGCATTAACCGGAAATAAACTATTTTTAAATTATTTTAAGCTATTTTCAAAAGTGTTTGTCGTTGTTAATTATTTAGCATTAGGTGATCAGACATGCTGGAATTATCTCAAAATTTGACTTATTGCTTTTACTTCTAAGTAAACAGCGCATTAAAAATGATTAATTAAATTTAATTTTTAACTAAAATTAGTTTAAATAGTTAATTTGAAATAAAAGTAGATACTCTTTTCCAACTCTTGCTAAATATGAAACTGACCAGGCATCCCAGATTAGCCACAACAATCTCGATTTTTGGCAGTTTGTTTCCTAGAAAATAGTCATGGATTCAAAAATTTTGATTCAATTTTTAAAGATTAACATTAAATTGAATATAATTTTTCTTTGCTTTATTATTGCAATGAATTAAGACACTTAACTGTAAACATCAATCTCCAACTAAAATCAAATACAAAAGTTAATGAAGAAATGACCAGGCGACCTGGATTAGCCGGGATGGTCTCGATTTTCGAATGCTTGTTTCGGATTTAAAAAAACGGCCGGATTAATCAGATTTAGTTTTTAAAAAGTTTAATTAAAACAGTTTATATAAAATCAAAGGGAAGTTAATTCTGCTTTCCAACTTTTGCTACGGATCCGGATTAACCAGGACAGTCCCGGATTTAAGAAAGTGTCCCGTAGTTGAATTAAATGTCCTGAATTGTCCTTTTTATATTTATCTTTTCCATTTTATTGCCCTTTTTATATTTATTAACTACTTCCACTGTTTCTTTTAATTTTTATAATGAATTATTTTATTTTGTTTCTAGTTTTTTTTTTTTATTATTATTTATCTACTTCTTAGATTTTGTTTTTTAAAATATCTTTCCCTTCCCTTAAATCGGTGTCCCAGATTTAAGTTAAAAAAATCTGCTCTCTTTCCTCAAGATCAAATGAATTTCGGAAATTGAATTCAACTGTTACTATTAATTTAGAATTACACGTCACAGGATGATTTACTATTAATTCTAATACAAGAATATGAGGTATAAGACGATTGCCAATAGATTCCCATTTTGCACTGTGCGTCACAGTGACGTCATGGCGATTCTGGAGCATCATATAATGATCACAATTGAAGAAGAAATTATTAAAGGAAGGTTAGGAAGATATAACGACGGTTTTTGAGCATCCGTTCCGAATGGCTTTTTGTGAAACAATTTTAGATAATTTTCTTGTAACTATTTTGATAAGGTTATAGGAATAAATTGCAATATATCTCGAATCTAGGTCAACAACAAAGCATAGAATGGTTCTTTTACAGCAGCAGTATGATTGAATATTTAAGACTTTATTGATATTACTGGTACTGCTTCTTTGAAGTCGGCGAACACCAATCTTTCTTTTAAATAACACAGTTTCACATTTAAGGAAGTTTAACAATTGGAAGTCGCGTGACTAAAATGGAGTCATAAACTAAACCCTTTTAGAAAAATACTATACTGACTTATATGGTGAGGACATCCACCTCACACAGGATAGATTGCAAGTTAAACCGAAATTCGAGCTTAATAATTTCTGAATTACTCTTAATTCTTCATTATCCCTGGATCTAATTAATTCTACATTTTGTATTAAACTGCAAGTTTAGTATGAAACTGAAACTTTTCCACAAAATTAACGCGACTCTTTTCAACTAACGAATACTAGAATAAGCACATAAGAATAAATAGACATGTGATGACAATTGTTTCCAAAAATGTGCTATAATCTGGTTGGCGGTTTCAGTGGCGTAGCGTGGGTAAGTGACGCCCCGAGTGTAATAGGTTTTTTCACTCCAATATATCATCAGTAACTTAGCAAGGACTAATGGCGCCTAAGGCATAGTACTATTTTTTCAACCCATCATGATATTTGACTTTAAAAATGACTCAAGGCATCTATACCCCCTTTCCCTACCCCCCCTCCGGCGATACGCCACTGTGCAGGTTAGTTCCGTAGACTAATTCTGAAATGAAGCTATTTGGGACGAACCTTTAATCTTGAAAAGGGTCGAAAGACGAGCGTAACATCTGAGCCGACACCCCATCTCCAAATTTCCTCACCACACCAGTAGGACGACGTCAGGGTTGCCATATTGGCCTTTTTAAGGCCAAATTATGGAAATTTGGCCTTTTTTCAAAGCCCTTGGCCTTAGAAATTTTCATTTGGCCTTAATTTCATTTTTGGCCTTATTTTCGTTAATGACTTTTAGAACAATTTTTAATTATATATTCTAATGTTTTTTAATAAATGTTTGATATTGCACATTTCAAATGATATATAATGAGCTGTCGAACGAAATAGCTCCTTAATAGAACAAGGTTGTTTTAAATTTCTTTCACTTAAATTTTAGTTTAATAATAGAGCATTGAAAATATGCCTATCAATTGGGACTCGTTTTCATGAAGGATAGCCTTTTTTATAATATCAAATGAGGTTTTCAGTCAATTTTTCAAATTTGGCCTTTTTTTGTCTTATTTTTAAGAAGGTTTGGTCTTATTTTGCTATTTTGATCTGGCAACCCTGGACGACGTGGTCTGGTGGCAGAATCGCGTCTTCGAGATTCGTGGATCAGGATTTCGAGCCCCAAAGCTACAGAAGATTAGGAAAGCCTGTTGCACATTATATCTGAAGTTGTAGATGAAAAGTCCCCATGTTGGTCTTATGTAAAAGTTCGCAGATGGGGAGTGACAGTTAAGATGCCCATGGCAACAGTGGCGTAGCGAGGGTATGCAGTGCCCGAAGCATAATTTGATTTTTCCAGCATCTGCTGTCGACAGTGGTTTAGCAAATGCAAATGGCGTCCGGTGCTTGGTACTAGTTTTGTGCTCTCTCCCTTCACATTTGGACTTAAAAAGCGGAATTAAACATACTAACATGTTATATCTATGGCGCCCTCTAAGACTGGTGCTTGAGGCATTTATACCCCCTCGCCTTTCTCCCGCTGCTACGCCACTGCGTGCCAACTTTCTACGGTTCTAAATCCCGTGTTTCATCCCAAAATAACTCTTTTGCAGCTTTAAACTTTACTGTAACAAATCAATCCATGACAACGAAATAAAGTAATTTAGAATGAATAAGAAATTTCAGTGAAGTTGCCCAAAATATTTTTACAGCTAATATTATAGTCCTCTGAATCAATAAATGGAGCACACTGTTTAAAATAAGTTTTTAGGGTTATAGTAACAAGAATTCATAGATTTTTAACCCTAAGATTTGAAAGCCATGGCACAGCTGTTGACACAGTGAGAACTTCCAAATATCAGATCTTTTAGGCTACACATACCGGTTTACTTGCGAAACTTGACTTCAGGCAATATTTATACAAAAGCCAACTGATTTCAAAACATAGCAAGGTGACTTTTCCCTTTTTTTTCCCTCTCACTCGGAATTCCATTCTGGCTGGGACAGTGTTGATAACAACCACCAAAAACAAGTCAAGTGCTATAAAATAAAAAGGTCGGCTGTCGCAAGTTTCGATAAACGGTAACATGTGGCAACCCAAGATTTTTCCCCATAGCGGCAAAGACAGATAGTGCCTGCCTCACAATGTTCTTTTTCTACTATTTTTATTATTCCGGGCAAAAACCTGACCGGTCTGCCCCACCGGTTCGTGTTTCTGTGACGTCACTAGAGTGATCACTGACTCGCGTCCCCCATTCTGAGGAAGAAAACCAGAAGAAAGACGAGAGAGGAGCAAAATTTTATACCGTGTAACTTTTTCCTTCTCATCCAACAAACAATTCTTTTTATTTTCAAGAAGCTTTGGTGAGTATAACTTGCTCTTGACTTCAATCCAGCGCGAGTCGGGTTGATTTTGCATGTTTTGGGAGGGAGTTGCCCGTAAGTCGAGCTTGGCTTGTTGGTTGAAAACTAACCGTTTTATCGTTGTTTGTGAGCATCGCGCAACGGTTGAACTGCCATTTTGGAAGAAGTAATGAGAAATTTGGCGGCTAAGACTGCCGATTCGCGTTAGTGGTTTCTCTCAATAAAGTTTTAAACTCGTAAATTATGGTGACCTGAGACAAACGATGATATTTCTATTAAGGCAGGGCTTCTTTAACTGTCGGTCGCGACCCCTAACGGGATTGCAAAGAATATTGGGGTCGCCAAAATGCGCCATCGCGTTATAATAGAAATTTGCCCTTATTTATGAACAAAAATTGCTAGGAAAATCTAAAAAAAAATTGATTAATATCTGCTCGTTCCCTTTTAATTATAATTAATAATTAATTTCCAATTTTTTTTTATCGCTTCGATTCCAAATGGCATTGCGAAGAACCGTATTGAGGTAGCCAAATTTTTCGCATCGCCTTTATTATTATTATTATTCGATATTTTTTAGCAAAAGTTGTCAAGAAAATCTTTAAAAAATTTATCAAAATCCGTCGAATAAATAATTAAATTTCATTTTATTTGTCATTATTTAATGTTTTCTTTTCTTATTTATTTTTTAATTACGGGGTCGTAGTAAAATATTTTGATGTAAACCGGATCGTGAAAATCTTTTCATCCGGAAGAAAAATTACGAATGAAAAAAAATTTAAGAATTTTTTTTTTTTAAAAGTTTACTAACAGCTACAGAGGCAATAATCATTTTGCAATTGTTATTAATTTTTTTTAACAAACTGTGTTTAAAATATTAAGAATCATCTATAAAAAGAAAATCATATATAATTGTATTTTGCTTTTTAAATGTTGAAAATCTTTGAAGGAAACGACAAAAATGCTCACTCCCAAACACAAAACATGGAAAATCATTCGACCAGCGTAATTTCAACACAAACGATTTATTTAAAAGGCAAACTATTTTTGTAAGATCTATGCAATTTAAAATTCTGTTATCTTAAAGAAATATCTAAATTTATAATATTCCTTGAAAATTATGCTTAATTCCATATTAGGACTTTAAGATTTTCTTTTAAAATAATTTTATAATTATAACAATAGTCTGCTTCCTTTTATAATGGTAGAATGGTCCTTATAGAAGCATGTGTAAGAATTTGAGAGAAATTGAGACCATTTTTATAAAAGTTGAAAACGAAACATGTAAAAATCTCAAACTGAGCAAAGCACATGCATTTCTTCAAAATATACACATTTGAGGTTTAAGCTGTTTTCTCAAGGACATCACAGAAAAAATCCTAATGCTGCATCTTTCGAAAATTAATTATTACATTATAATAAGCCAGTTCTCTGCAGCGGATTGGAGTCTGTCCCATTTCGAATGGCAAACGTACACTTCGGTACCGTTTCCATGAGTAAACTTAAAACAAATAAAATTACCGTTGGTTCCTGACCATTTTCCATTTAAAAGTTAGTCACAAATTTAGATGCCTATAACTTGGCATGTATAAATGCGTATAGCTTTTGTTATAAAAGAGCTAGGGGAAAAAATCAAATGAAATATATTCTACCTAAAAATTTAAAATTACAAAAATCGATGTTTATAAAAAAATGGGCCAAACATAGGTGCTCACACAACATAAAGGAGACAGAAAAAGAAATAAAAGAGATTTAGAATTTAGGAAACATATTCTACTTAATGATTTAAAAATCCAAGAATCAGTGTGGACCAAGTTAGACCAAGCTTAGGTGCTCACACATCATAAAGGAGCTAGGAAAAAACGCTAAAAGAAATTTAGAATATATGAAACATATTCTACCTAATAATTTAAAAAATATAAGAATCCTAGTTCAGAAAGAAATAGGCCCACATACCCTAAAGAAGCTAGAAAAAAAAAATCAAGGAAATTTAGTAATTATGAAACATTTTCTGCCTAATGACTGAGAGACATGAGAATCCATGTTTAGATGTAAATAGACCAAACTCGGGTACTCACACACCACAAAGGAGCTAGGAGAAAAAAAAAAGCTGTATTAAATTTAGTTTATGAAACCTATTGTAGCTAATGATTTAAAAATCCAAGAATCGATGTTTGAAAGAAAATTAGACCAAGCTTATGTGCTCACACATCATAACGGAGCGAGGAAAAAAACAAATTCATAATTTATGAAATATATTCTACCTAATAATTTAAAAAAATATAAGAATCCTAGTTCAGAAGGAACTAAGCTCACACACCATAAAGGAGCTAGAAACAAAATCAAGGAAATTTAGAAATTGTGGAACATATTCTGCCTAATGACTGAGAGACATAAGAATACATGTTTAGAAGGAATTGCACCAAACTCAGGTACTCACACATCATAAAGGAGCTAGGGGAAAAAGCTGTATTAAATGTAGAGTTTATGAAACCTATTGTACCTAATGATTTAAAAATCCAAGAATCGATGTTTTAAAAAAAGTAAGCCGAAGTTATATGTTTACACATCATAATCTGGTTAAAAGATCAATATTGCTCACAGCGCAGGATTTGATGGCTGAAATTAAATTTGTTTTAAGTGATATCTGTCTAATTTTTCTGAGAATGAACAACACTAAGAGTAATATAAATCGGAAATTTTCTCCCTTTGCCTTTGTCGTATGCTTTATCTTCCCGTAAAAGGACTTACTTCGACAATGGGTTGCCAATTTAATGTAGACACTTTAAAATTTTCATATTTTTTCGAATATCCCCCGAAAATCTGCATGGATTTTCTTAGAATTTCGAACGTGTAAATATTAGGCTTGAACTCACATTTTACAGTGAAGATTTGGTCACGAGAGCATTTAGGGGACCTACCAAAATGTGACGAAGACAAAAAAAAAAAAAAAAATACCGACTCATCCCGTTTTAAAGAAAGCTGATAACGTGATGAAACTTTCATCAATGGTTATGTTTCATATGCATAATATTTACATGCAATTTCGTAAATTTTTCATAAATATTCGGGAAGATATAGAGGTTTTCTTTAAAAATCAAAAATTTTTCCTCATGATTTTTGCTTATAACATGCAGAGTTGCCCACCAAATTGTACGAAATTTAAAGAATACTTGACAATATTTAAAAGAAGCATTATATTAAAATTTGAATATTACGGTAAATATGAACATTTGTAGTAAATAATTTTTTACTGCGCATGTATCGTAAATTGTTTTTCATAACTTCAGAGTCAGATATATAGGGCAACTTATATAAATATTCCAGTTCAATACCATCAGTATTCAGAAAGAAATCGGCATTGCAACTTGATGAATTTCGGTACACTCTAAGAGAGGCTTAATGGTGAGTGTTATTTCACGAACCGATACTTTTTAAACTTGAAACTTCGAATAGCAACCGTCGAACTGTAATTTAAATTATGTATTTAACTTATAAGTATACATAAGTATTTAATATAAGGTATCAACTTTCATAAAATTCAATATTACTGTTTACTGTGGTAGGTCCCCTAAATGCTCTCGTGGCCGAATCTTCACTGTAAAATGCGAGTTCAAGCCTAATATTTACATGTTCGAAAGTCTAAGAAAATCCATGCAGATTTTCGGGAAATATTAAAAAATTTGAAAATTTTAAAGTGTCCACATTATACTGGCAACCCACTGTATGTTGATGTTAATACCACATGCCAAATTTCATCTACCTCGTTGCTTTTTTCAGTTATCGTGTTCACTTACATGTAAACAGACAGACAGTTTTTCCATTGAAAATTTGGTCCCAAATCTATTACAGATCGATAATTTTCGTGCAAAGCATTCACGTACCAAATAACATCCATCTAGTTTTTTGCATTTTTGAATTATAGCAGTCGCTTGCACACAGACTGACAGACATTCAGATACAATTTCAGAAATATACCTATCTAGAAAGAATCCTTCAGAGAGTACGATAAAATAAAATTCATGGCTCTTCTTTAAAGGAAGCAGACGGTACTTTTTGCATTTGCTTGCAAAATAATCCTGATTTTTTTTTTTTTTTTTTTTTTTTTTTGTCAGTGTGTAACTGAACCGGAAAAAAACCTGTTGAAGTAGGAGGAAAAGGGGCACACTGGACGCGTAAAATTCAAGGACTGAAAGAAAAGGTGGTTGGCCCCTTTTTGGGTCAGTGAATTTAAGGGGACTGACGTTGAATTTTAGGGATTCAAAATTCAGCTGAATTTCCTTCATTCCATATTAATTGATTCACAAGACATGAAATGGAAAATCAAATTAAATAGACTTAAGAAATTTGATTCATAAAAAAATCATCTGTATAACTTCAGAATTAGCAGGATAAAAATATAAGAGAGGTAATTTTTTTCCCTCAATAATGAGTATTGTATCAACTGAAAGCTATTTGTTTAATACAAAGAAACCTTAATATTAATCCCAACTAATATAATTAAAAGAATAATTCGTAATTAGATGTTTCAGAGCTTATGTACATAGTATCGAGTACATAGTACTCTGTAAAAGACACTCCATTACTGTTTTTACGACACTTTAATATTATATTGTAATACGAGTTTTGAAAGCTGTAAAGTTTTAAGATTTAATTTTTTTTTTATTATTATATTTTATTTTTCATTTCTAATTCCTTAATTTGTTCCTTCTGCTACTGCTTTTGTTTATACTTCATTTTACTTATTTTCTTTTTGTATATTGTACATCAATACTTCTTAACCTTATTTAGTTTTAAATTCGCATCCTTTTCTCAAGTTATTATTATTTTGAAATGAAATGAAATTGATCATTTTACAAAGAAAGAAATATTTAAGGAGGAAAAATAAGACACATCTTATGATGTTGATTTTTCCTTCTGAGTATAATAACACATTTGCATTCAAAAACGTCGCTGACACGTACATCGAATTGCAGAATTTCTAATTTTAAATCCGTAATTAAATGAAGGTAGCAATTAACTTAAAAGGCAAAAATAACTAGGACACTCTTTGGATTTAAATAACAATAAATGTCTCAAATAGGATGGGTCATATAATTAGACGGAAAATAAATTCTTAAGTCAAGGGGTTAAAGCTTCACTTTTGGTAGTCAAAATGTTTTTACATGCCTTATTCCCAATACATTTTTAAATATTAGGACAGTGGGGAACCTTATTTCTTGTAGCAAGTTATTTAACAAGTAAAAAGAATTTAAATATGCAAATATACAGAAAGAAGAAAATAAATCGAAATTTTAATGAGAAGACAAGCTCCTTTTTTTTTCGAAATGGTCTTTGTGTTTGATAAAAGAACACTTGCTTCATTAAAAGAACAAGTTGCCTCAATATCCTAATTAAAAGGCTGTTCGTGTTGTGGTACGTGTTGCGTTCCTCTGAGCAACGGTTGAGTCTTGTCATACCTTTTGTATTACAATTTGACCCTCCCTGAAATAGGCTCCTTCTGTCCAAAGTAATAATAAAAAAGATAAGTAATTAATACAAATTACATCGGACAAGATTTTAAAACCAGATACAACTGCGGCAACACCGCTAATTTCCAACGATAAAACAAATTCTTATTAACTCAATAATGTTTCTGTGCATTATACATTTACAGATGTTGCATTGCCCTGGGGTTTTCCACTCAATACTTGCTTAGTAGACAGAGGCGGCCCAAGGTAGCTGTAAAGAAACCCCATCTCCCAACCAATGCATGTTTTAAATTCTACAACGTCTGTATTCTAAATGTCGAATAAATTTAAAAGTATTCATGTTTTACCAACAAATATGACTTAATAATATTATGATGAGAATTTTGATATTGAATTTGATGAGAACTTCCGATATAGTGCTTTTTGGAACTGAAATAATATACTCAGCAAATATATTTTAAGAATATATGATTTTATTATCACAAAATATTATAAATTCTGTTCAAATATTCACGATTCTTGAATTTTTACCTGCAAAACATTTCATTACCTCATCAATTTCAATGTTCTGCTAAAAGTCCCTTCATTTGGCACGGTTGCTAAGCCGACTAGTCACTCCCGGGGAATGGTGGATCTTATATACATTATGATAAGTTTCAGTTTAGGAACTCTTCTCTCGCCAGTTGTTGTCGGAGTCAGAAAAATACTCTGATCCACTAACCACATCTATTGAACCATTCTTTTTTCCATCAGACTCCCATTTTGGCGCTACCCTTGACTTCGGCGCCACGGGCAATTGCCAGGTTTTCCCTGGTCTAAGGCCGCCTCTGATAGGAGAGATTGCATATTTTCGTTCCTGATCCTGTTTGCAACTGAAGTTATTTGAGAAGCAGATAGCATGAATATTTGAGGAATAAACACTTTGACAAAAAGGAGTCCGGTGTTTAGATCAATAATTTCTTGTACTTTTAATAAAACATGTCAATGGTTTAACTTAAATTTAAACAAATTTTAACCTTACCAAGAGCCATAGCATCCTCTTCGAGATCCAGAGCCAGGTTTACAATTAGGTAGCAGGGTTCATACGCGTCCTTAAAAGTCCTTACTTTTACATTTAGTTCTTAAAAGTCCTTACAAATCCTTATTTTTATGCCCTATTTTTAAAAAGTCCTTGAAAGTCCTTACTTTTTGCCACCAGCTAAAGCAAAATACATGCAGTATTTAGAAAGTGAAAGATCCAAAGAAAAGACTGAAAGAAAACAACTGAAACGAAAAGCTGTAGGAGAAATAGATTTTTTTAAACAAAAGAAAATGTTCCAAACCAAATACACCAAACAAATGGGGAAGCAAGTGATTTAGCTAATGAGGCTGAAGAATCAAAGGACATAAATTTATTGATTCAATCGTATGAACTAAGAAAAACAATTACTGAAAAGAAGTTAAAATAAATACCTTGGGTTTAAAATTGAATGAAAAACGTTTGGAATTAAAAGATATTTAATTTGATTACCAGTTTCATGTTTTTTTTTATCAATTTATTAACTTGTATTTTTAAGAGTTTTTGTTGTGTTAAATTTGTAATGTATCTTCTATGTTTTATATTGTACTTTATCATCTAATAGGTTGAATTTGCAAAAATGAGACATTTTATTTAACAATTCGTTAAGTTTATTCAATTTAGAGGTCCTTATTTTTTGGTTTTTTTAGTCCTTAAAAGTCCTTGATTTTCTTTTAAGGAAATGTGTATGAACCCTGGGTAGGGTTACCATAATTTTTTTGGTTGAGATCCGGACATGCCGGGGGAAGGGGGAGGGTTCAAAGTACAGTATAAAATTCTAAAATCTGCCTAACAACTTCCCTTTTTCATAGAGCTAGTGTTTGAGGAAATGAAAAAAAAAAATAAGTCGTCAGAATGCAAAGAATATACAATTCTTATTAATTTTTGGTAGTTCAAAATTTAATTAATTGAAAACAGAATTTTAAAAAAATCTGCCAAAACTTTTGATTTTTCAGTTTGAACTGGGGTCTGGATAATGAATTTTATCTACTTTCAACAATGGATGAAAACAGTGTAAATAGTGAATTTTCTTTCATTGGCTGAATGACATCAGCTTTTTCTAATACGTCAGATTTTCTCAACTGCAACCAATGCGGCCATTTACTGATGTAAATCCGGACGTTTTGAAGATCCGGACACTAGTCCAGACATGAGCTTGGAATCCGGACCGTCCGGAAGAAATCCGAACGTATGGTAACCCTACTAATAGTTGATTTTAAGGTGACAGTTTAGGAGTGCTTATCCATCAAACGAAATTTCCGTTCATTTGTCGAATTTCATAATGAATATTAAATTTCAGTATGTATTTAACTTAAACAGCAAATTTACTATTAAGTATGCTAATGCAAATGAAGCAGTCTTTTTGGGGTGTACTGGACTTCATACATTCTTATATACATTTGCATAAAACTATTTTAATAAACAGTTTCCAAATCAAATGTTCATCTGAAATATAATTTTTTCATACCCGAAGAATAGAAAAAATATATATATTCCACCTCTTTATTTTGATGATTTTCCGCGTTAAACCGCTCCTCTCCGAAAAACTCATTTTTGGAATTATATCTGTCTGTCTATAAACAAAGGATGAAATTCTGTGGGAAATCTATAAAAAAATTATTAAATTCGGCATGTGTTCTTTACACTAAAATCATAGACCTGTGCCAAGTTTCTGATGAAATTCGCCGGAGTCTGTCTTTTTGGTAGTTCGTGCCGTGTTAATTCAAGAATTCAACGATCTAGATCGATGAAATTTGGCACAAGGTTTTTAGCACCAGGATTACAGATGTGTATCGAATTTTGGACAAAATCCGTCAACTGGCTGCGTAACTCTTTATTTTTGTGCATGAGAAATCGAGCACTAAAACGCAACAAACTAGATGCATGTATTTTAGCATGAGATCACTACACCAAAATTGTAAATCAATGTCAAATTTGAGATCAGATCTTTTAGATCAGATCAGATTTGAGATAAGCCCAAAGCGCGACATGTTATGGAAGTATACGAGGAAGTGGAGGGGAAAAAACTGTAGCTATTTACATCTGTAATGAATTTATAGTCATCTTTTAAGACAGAATTTGTTTTACTTTTTCCACTGTCGACTATTGTTTCGGAGGGTAGAAAAAGTTTAACAGAAAAAAATTAAGTCCAGAGAGATTTTAAACCACGATCCAGTTCTACAAGTTATAGAGTAAAATGAAGGCTTAATTAATAATGACTAAAAGGAAATTCTGTTCGAATGTTATTTAGTAAATTTTGAGAGTACCCTTTAGGAGAAAATAATTTTGAGAGAACACCTTTTGAAAGACTTTCCTTTTTTTTCTTCACTACAAGTGAATATAAAAATCCTTTTTTTCAGCCCGGAATTTTAGGACGTTATAATGCTGAATTTCAGGTGAGTACATTCTTAGCTTTTATACCAAGTTTTACATTATTTGTGTATATGAAAACAGTTGTGTTTTCCATAATGTAGTCTCGAGGATTGCCGAAATCGGATAATTGAAAACTTCAGATAATAAGGCAAGAAATAGGACGAACGCTTTTTATGTAAAAGCTCTGTACCTTATATTAAGCTCAATATTTTTCATGATGTGATGTATTTCCCAACAAAAATAGAACCAGGTGAGAATTATTAAAGTTCGTTCTTAGATGTGTAACGAATGTTCTAAACACGGGATATTTGAAGAAGAAACGGAAGGCATTTTTTCGTACACCGTAAAACATTTCATTTTGGCATAAAATACAACATTTTTATGGCTCCAAAAAGGTTTTCTATCAGATTGCAGATATTCAAATTGTTCCCAAGAAATCAAATAATACCAAAAAGTGTTCATAATAACGAATGAACATTGACGTTAACTATGATGTTATGCAATGCTGCTCTTTTTAAAAGGAGTTAAATAGTAAAAAGAAGCAGATAAGTAAATGCTAACATTCCTGTTGAATGAGTTGGGTGATCCTTCAATTCCCCTCTCATTGCGATTGCAGGCACAGTAATGTGCAACCATTTTTTTTTTCAATAAATGCGCTGTCGTCGACGTGTCAATGTGCCCTCCCTATGACAAATCCTATGGAGAACGTTCTCCGAGTCCAAGATCTGTCCACAAGTCACGTGATTTTACTCGAAAATCGGTTTACAACCCTATGCTCCCTCTATGTATATTCCTCCTCTATGTTCTTAGTAATAAAAGTATTTTCATGCGTACCTGATTGTGACGTCCTTTTGGAAGGGCGGACCGCCCCCTATGCCACGCCTCTTTAGATATGCCACTGCGTCAATGTTCCCCAGCCTAAAAATTCAAATTTGCAACTCAGGCTGAAACCAGGAACATAAGTTAAGAATTCCTTACTTAGGCAATAATTTTTGTTTAAACTTTCCTTAGGTAAACAGCCTCATTTTTCTTCATTGACTGTTGTATTTAGTTCTCAGTTGGAGATTCATCTATTCACAAGTAAGTGCCTGAATTTGTCACAATAAAGAAAAACCAGAAAAAAGTTAGGTTCAATTTATTGTGAGTCTTTATTAACTGAACCAAAATTTTTTAGCCAGTCATTGCCCAAATCCTGGAGCCGATTTTGAAGGTATAGTAATTATATTTTGTCAATATTCCTGAACTATAAATAGGTCTGTGATGTTGTTAAAATTTAAAGAAACTGACTAACAACTAGTAATGACTAATTAACTAAATAAACTTAATAAAAAATAGTTTTTTAAACACTTTTATTTAACTTGGCTTGCTCCATGTTTGTAAAAATTGAATTATTTATTCGATTATTTTATCACTTCCTGTCCTGATGTGCTAGAGTTTAAAAATTTTGTACACCTTAGTATTCTCGATGAAAATACACTATTTTAATATTCTCAGAATCTAATTAACATTAAATCGATTAGATTAACTACGTTTTGTTTCCATATGAGTGGCGCCACTTCGTAGTGAATTTGAGAAAAAAAGTGTATTTCAAAATTCCCTAATGTTTATATAGTAGAACATCGATTATCAGAAAACCGATCGCACGAAACTTCGGTAATCCGAAAGCTTTCCAGTCGGCAAATTCTTTCTTTTAATACTTCCTTACTCCTAGTTTACTTTTTAATATGCTATTATTTTTTATGTAAGGTATGTATCTGTAAGACGTGTGATAGAAACTATATACAATATAAGTATTTAATGTCACTTTTTCTTTGTTTCATAATACTCTTATGAAACGATTTTTTTTTTTGTAAATTATCGGGTTTTTTTCCCCGAAAAATTAATTATCCGAATACCCCAATCTCCAATTGTTTCAGATAACCGCTGCTCTACTGTAATAATACTTACAAATCAGACTAAGAGCAGACAATAATTAAAATCAACAAAAATTCTTCTTTATAGACACTAATAAAAATGTGTTTTTTTTTAATTATTAAAATAATTTGATTGTATAGCTAAGAGGTTCCCAACCTGTGATACGCGTACCCCCCAGGTCACACGGCGGATCAGAGAAAGTAATGCTGATAATGGACGAAAGCACAAAGCATAAAAGTTTAAAATTTTTTTAAAAAGTTTTAAAATTTTGTATCCCAAATTCGTGTGAAACGTGAAAGTTATAGAAGCCCGAAAGCCTAGTGGGCAGCAGTGGAAGAAAAGCACCAAGAATTCAGTGTTAAAACAATAAAATATTTAGGGGAAAGTAAGCTCAAGTTCGAAGGCATGCTGGAGCTAAAATATTCGACATGCAGCTCTCAAATTTTATTAAAATATTCATTGTTTATCGGAGTACAATATATCTGTCCAGAAAAGCACAGTTTCTTTACTTATTTTATCAATGATTTTTTTTGTTAAAAAGTCAACAATATTGGGGTAAAACCGGGTACACCTGTTAACGTTATGGGAAATTAGGAAAACTCGATTTTCAGAGGAAAAGTTGCAATCATTTTTATTTTATATGACAATTTAAGAATATTAGTTACAAAATTCACGTGTAAAATACTTGTCTTCTTCCTCCGCACGATTGCAGCTTTCGTGGGCACAGCTAAGACAGTTTTTACATTTGGTTAACCCTTCTTCTTTATTTAAATTAGAAAATATATCATTAAAATATAAACAATCAGCGTCTGATGTGCTTACATCGTCTTAATCGGAGGAATCATCAATACTGACTGTCCCGGTCTTACGCCACTTGGAGTACCCTGTTTTACTCCGAGTGCAGAGGTTATACAAAACGATATAGAACCGCACAATTATTGGAGTAAATCCTTATTGTTTGATAGGGTATGAATTCTTAGTAAATGTATAATATCAGATGGATTAAATATAGTTTATATAACTGTAATGGTTTTCAAGTAAGGACAGTTTAAAATCAAACGAACATTAGACAGTTGACGTCTTAAAACAAATAAACCTTCACAGATGCAGTGCATTCAACAGCTACAACACGCCTCTTTGATTGTTTCTTTTTCTTGACTAGTAGAGTGTAATGCAGTATCTGTCTGTTAGATAGAAAAATAATAGCGCCAGAATCAAGGGTACCCGGTTTTACCCCACTCCCCCCTAATACGCTTCACGAACATAGAACATGTGGAAAGAACATTCTCCTCTTATACGTACATTAATAATAAATATCGTAATAAGCTTGCTTCAGACACGAGACTATAGGGTAGACCGGGGGGAGTTGGCCATAGGGGCATGCTGGGCCAGTCGCGATATTTTTAATACTTTTCGGTATTTAACGCTGCCATTCCAGACAAGTGTGTATTACCCCGCCTTCCTTCTTCCACATCAGCGTCATTGAAGAAGTAGCGTTCGTTAAAGAACCAGCCAGAATTTTCTAATTCTCCTCACTTATAAATAATAGGGTTTTTTTTCTTTGCTTATAAATTATAAATCCCATTTTTACAAATAATATCCAGAAAGATCATTCTTCGATGATATTTTAGGGCTTGTTTGCTTATCGAAATGCTTTCAGAATAAATACTACACTCGTGAGAAACAAAAATGGCGATATGGGGCTAGTTGGGCAATTTCGCATGGCACGTTGGCCCGCGCTGCTACACAGGATTTATCAGGATGTGCATTATAGAGGTATCTCTGAATATGTAGGATGGAATTGTACCAAATTTATTACGCAAGATACTTGTTACGAAAAACCATGCGGACTCAATTTTGATTATAATTAAACAATACTATTTGACGATGACCATAAAAGCTGTATCTCAATTTCTATTGAATAGACATGCACAAAATTAGTATATAATATACATAATGTGGATAATAGCACGACTATGTTACTTAAATGAATAAAGTGTAATAATATAGAAGAATACTTTGTGATAGTCGCTTCATGTTAGTAGTGGTTCAACTTACCCCGCATGTTGCGAACTTCCCCACAAAAGTAAGAGAGATCGGTCCGTTGAACCCTGTGAGGGCCTGGACGGATGAGGGAGGACCCTCCTTCAACCTTTAACCTTTCTTGCAAGTTGACTTCTTGCTGTGGGCGAGAAAGTCAGTTCTACCAGCGACGCTCCCGCTGTGAAGTGTCACACATTTTTCAGGGCACATTTTCGGGACTGAAGTAAAAGAATTCATGTGCACTCTGTTGCATGCCGAAGTGAGGCGCATTATAGTAATATAATATATTTAGGAGTGATTAATGTATCATTATCTGCTGAGCATAAGAGTGTGAACCATTGATATATTATGTGTACAGCATGCTCCATGTCCACAGGTAATAAAAGATGTTGAATCCCATACTGCATGATATTATTTCGATGGCAGATAAGTACACTATCATTTTTTACATTTTTGAAGTCTAAATAAGTTAAGAATTCTCCTGATTAGCTTGTGCGAAATAGAACTTTTCCCATACCGCAGTCGAGGCAGGTTGGGCCAAGCGAGTCGGTGTCAGTTTGAGGTTTTAAATTAATACTGATAGTATATTCAAATTTTTTGCTATGGATAATTATTTTTGAAGGTTCACTAACAGTGTCAGATTAAAAGATGCTTTAAAATTTTGAATTCCCTTTTTCAAAAAAATTATTAGAAGCAAAAACGTCCCAACTAGCCCCGGTCTGCCCTATCTGCTTTCATCTGAACCTAATTTTATAAGACTCCACAAAACAAACTCAAGGATCGCATTGAAATTGTCTTCCATTTGAATAGTTGATTATCACGATGAGTATTTGTTAGCTTTCA
>BGPR01004651.1:0-16494 GCA_013235015.1 Araneus ventricosus | reverse complement strand
ATGAGTATTTGTTAGCTTTCATCAAAAGCTAATGCGACATTATTTCAATGCTGTTTTCACTTGTTAGGACTTGGAACTAATAGGGGAGAGACGTCGAATTTGGACTTTGTCATATTCTCAATTTCATTAAATATTTGGGCGGTGAAATAGATAAATTATATTGTATGTAAAAATGTGGTGTATGAAAGCAATTTTAAGAGAAAGCACTACGAGGTTACAATTAGAGAACAAGTGTTTATATTTAGGTAACATCAATTGATTATTTTAACAAAAGAGAAAAGGCTCTCACTGGGTTTTAAAGTATGTAGAAAAATATGATATTATATCATCAGATAGGAAACTTATTTGGCTACAATTTACTATAATAATTTTATTAAAACAGTTTAAAATAAGGCTAGCAACAACAATAACGTTTTTTTTTTTTGTTGTTTTTACTAATGACGTCCAAAAGTTGCTTAGGATGGACCAAATAAAATTGCCAAAATTTAACTCATTGGAATTATTATCATGAACTGCGGGAATAGCTCAGAAAGTTAGTTCGCATAAATTCCAAGTGGTAGAAGCCAAAGCAAAAGAACGATAAAAAGACACTAAAGCCATCAAATGTTGGATCAAAATTAAGGATACGTATCATTTGTGAGGAAATAAAAGAAGAATTGATACAGTGCATAAAATGTCAGATTTGGGTCCACGCATGGCATACTGGTGTAAAATTGAGAATTAATATTTTGGGCTTAATTGTGCTTAAAGAAATATGTTGGTGCACTTTGGAAAACCAGTGGTCCAACTTAGGAAATCATTTTTCTTAATTGGATCGATGTCACGATTTGTTTTTCCCTCCTTAAAATTGTATTTCATAAAAAAAAAAATTAATTGCATTGTTATGAGGATAATCCTCCAAAAAAATTCTCCTACTTGTTTTTCCATTAAAATTACTTCTCTCTCACAGTACATTAAAAAAATCCAGGTGGTCAGTATCAGGCAATCTCACCCTATTATTATAAAAGAAATGGGATAAAACCTAAAATCAAAAATGAATCTTGCAGATATTAATTCGTATCGTTAGACTCGTAAGCTAGCCTAATCCCTTAACATTATTGATAGATTTTTTTTCCGCGATAGTTTGGAGTTATACCAATAGGGGTGCTCAAAATTAAAAGGACTAATCAAGGGGTAGGTACGGAAGGAAATAAATGTTGGGAACCTCTGATACAGGTGATAGTAAATGCATCCGCTTTACTTATCTTAAATGGCGTACCAGTTTTCATTTGAATAAACATTCAAGTTAATAATCTTTTTTCTTTTCAGGTAGTTGAATGATGACTATTTCCATCCCCCTTTCGATCGTCCTCTTCGTGTTCGGAATAATAGGCTTCATGATACCTTTCCGCAAGGGTGTCATCACGAGTCCTTTCATCGCAATCATCGACAACCGCATTTTCAGGCTTCACTACAGGTTGACCTTCGGGTTCTTGTTAGCATTCGCCATCTTCCTGGCTGCCACCACTCTACTGGAAGAACCCATTGACCAGATACTGGACGGAGATCGGGTCTGGGAGTTGCTGGACAGATCTTGTCTCGTTAACAATGAATTCAACTTGTCAGAGGTCGGCCTTGGAAATGCATTTGAGCAAAGCCTTGGCCTTAATGAGACGATCTACGATCGGAAGCCTGCCCTGATGTTCTACTACCAGGTTCTGACACTAAGCCTTTTCGTCCAGGCCTTCATATGTCTAATCCCATTCAAACTGTGGGTGGCACTGGAAAGCGGCATAACCCAAAGCATGCTCGATATCTTCTATTCGTGTCGACAGAAAACCGAAAAGGTGGCTACTACCGGCAGAGAAATTCTTGCGAGCCACTTGTTGACGACATTCAACACCATACCCGATGGCTGGTTTTATGGCTTAGTGACTGCGGAGGCTCTGAATTTAATGAATGTGGTTGGCCAGATTTTCTTAGTTAATTCTATGTTTAATGGATACTTCTTCGGCGATCAGAACCTTCCCTTGTTCAGGGCCAACCTTTCTAACTGGGCAGTAGAATGTAATCATGTGGTCCACTTACCAATGTCAGCTCTTGAGACTAAATGCTTCTTCGAGTACGAGACTGCCCCTGTGGACATAAGGCACTTTGATGCCACCTGTAACTTTGTCAGAACGGGCATGGATGAAAAATTCTACATGTTCATAACCTTCTGGTTGTTCTACATCGCAGCGCTGTCTGGGAGTGTGCTGGTGTGCAGGTTTCTCATCATTTTCAGCCCTCGCGTTCGAAGTTTCTGGACCCGGTCCAGGGTTCTCCTTTCTAACCCAGACTGCTACCAGTTCATTTTCAGGAAAAGCACAATCGCTGACTGGTTCCTTTTCGACATGCTGTGCAAGAATTTGGAACCCGACGACTTCAACGATCTGGTTAATGACTTTGCGAAAAAGCTTGAGGGGAAGAAATTTAGAATTCCGATTGACAATTATATTTGAATTAACTACATTTTTTTTTACCAAGAACTCACTGTTTTCGTGAAGTTTGAATCTAGAAACAGAAGGTGTCGTTTATGGGAAATGTGTGTTTTTTCATTTCAGATAGTGCAAGTTTTTTTTACTTTATAAAATGCAAGTGTTGACTAAAAGATAAGTGCCTGCGATTTATTCAGATAAGAAAACGACTTGAGATAAAATTCAAACTTTAATCAAAATTTGAGTCCATGAAACATAAGAGAAAACATAATTGAAATACAGTAAACCCTCCATTTAACGGACTGACAGGGATGAAACAGAGTTTGTAGAATCGGAAAATTAGTCAAATCTTGTTGTGCAGTATTTAAAACAAGCCAATTACACTTGAAATTGTGCTGCTTATTGTATTATGCGCATTTCAAGGGCGAAAAAAAGGCTACAGTTGCCGTTATTTTTCTGTTGAAAGTTGTTTCTTAATAATCGAAGATTTAAATCACCTAAACTGTTTGTAATACTGTTGTTCTGTGAATGAACTATTGCTACATTACAATCGCATTTGGCGTTGCATTTTTTAGAAATCTGGTCGGTGACGTAGAAAGGCTAAATGGCGCCCGGATGATATGATATTTTCGCCTCCCCCCCAATCATCAATTCCGGGAGCCGTTTGCAGAAGCTAAGCAAATAGCTTGTGTGAACGGCTCCCGGGGTATACTGTTTTTTCTCCCCTTGATAGTATTTGGCTTTAAAAGGTGCCAAAAACGCAGCTAATGTTTTGTCCCCATGGCCAGTGGGGTAGTGGGATAAATAGCGCCAGGAGAATATATGATTTTTTTATACCAGTCGTCATCAGTGTCTTAACAATTGTAAAGGACGGGTGGAGAATGTTATTATTTTTGTACTACTCATTACATTTTGCATCAAAAAGTGCCATAAACGCACTAATGTTTTGTCTCCATGGCACCCGGGGCATTACACCCCCCTTGTTGGCCCCCCCCCCCCAGTCGCTGCGCCGCTAAATCTGGTCTAGGTTATTACCTGAACAGTTGCTTCCAGTTACATTTACTATTTTAGTCGAATTCTTTCCGCTAAATCGAAAGTTTACTGTACTAAAGAGAGTTTTCCACAAAAACCCAGCATAAATGAAACAACATTTATAAATGAAAAAGGAAGCATTGTGTTTTTAATGTTTTGCTGTATCACTGCCATGCATTCTGTAAGTATTTCTAACGTTAAGACTTACAAAATGCTTAAAAGATAATTTCATGTCATGTTTTTGTCATAAATTTTTAGGAGTGAGTTTGTTTTTACTTCAAAGCTCAATTTTTATTAATATGTCAATCGATGTTTGTAATTTTTTTTTTTTATGTAAAGTGAGTATGAATTGGCTTTGTGATTGTCGAATGATTTGTTGTTTACAGAAGAATGTCTTTTAATCTCAGAAGTAATCAGAACAAAATTTGAAACAAATGGGAATTAACAAATTGGCAATTTACTCTTAGATTGTTGCGTTAAAGGAGTATACATTATCTGTTAAATATTATAATATATATAATATATTATCTGTTAAGTTGCCACAAAAACAGGATTTCATCCTTATTATTATTTTTTTTTTTAAGTAAACGGCGCGTCTGGCTAAATTTTTTAAAAATAAAATTGAAGTTAGAGCAATTATTTTTATATTTCTTTACACTTTCTAAGAAACTAATACATTTAGTGAGGGAAAAAAATCATGCGATTTTTCCGTATTACTTCTATGCTAGTACGCCGTACGAATAATCTTTGTATTCAAATATGTATTTTAAAAATCCCTTTCGTCGAATTACTCTAGATTCAAGTAATATTAATAAGATTTTTTGTCTGAAGCTGATCAGATAAACCAGACTTGAGCATAAGATTTAATAAATATTAGGTAATAATCCTAAAAGGCCCTTTTAAGTTACTTAAAGAATTTTTTGGATATGAATTTTTTAAGCACACGGTACTCTTAAGGTTAATTAAGTTAAAGCTTATTATAAAAGTAAAAATTTAATGTTTTCTCAAAAACTTTTAAGATAAATATGTTCTTATGCATATAAATTAAAATAATTAAAATGAAATTTACAAAACAAAGCCTATTCTAGGCGATATACTAGGTAGATACGTATGAAATGTGTATGTGCTTTGATTGAATTTGGATATGAAATTTATGCTCAAGTACAAAGCACCTAACTACTTTTGTACCTGCATTTTATAACGATTTCTTTTCAGGTGGTTGTATACTATTATTTTTTGTATGTATTTTGTCTGTTTTTTAAAGAATAAACCAGTAAAATCGTTAAATGCTGCCTTTATTTGTTTCCAATGTGACACATGGATTCACTTTTGCTGAAACTTTTTATTTTATTTTATTTCATTTTTCCTCTTCTCTGCAATTAAACATAAATATAAGTTTCTATTTTCAGATCATTGTAATAGAACTTTTAAAAAAATAAAAATATTGATTTATTTTAACCTTATTTTGTTACTAAACTCTACAACCCTAAAATTCTTTAAGATATTTATTTTTAAAAAAATGTATGGACGGTTAACAATTAGTATATACAGTCGACGCTCGTTATAACGACCCTAATGCTTCCCACAGCTAAAGGTCTTTATAACGAGTGGTCGTTATAGTGGATATAATTTTAAAAAAATGTACACATGCACTCTCAGCAGTTCCGTAAAAATAGGCGATTTTTAAAGAGATTCCAACTAAATACTCAAATTATTTTTTATCATTGGTATTAAAAATAAAATGTTATCAATTAAAAATATTTTTCTGAAACAGATTTTAAAGTAGAAAATAAAGGGTGTTATATACTTACAAAACATTTATTTTCTGAAGAAAAAAATCAGAAATGGTTGTTTGTATTTTCTACATACATGATTTTTGCAAAACTTAATTTTCCATTTCAGTTAAAGTTGATAAATAATGTTCTGTATTTTTTGCCTTTCAAAAAAACATTTTAAAGTCTCAATAGCACTTGAAACATTTTTTATTCTAGGCTATTCTAATTTCCGCGCTGTGGTGACTGGTAATCCTCCCCATCAAAGTTGAACTGTAACAATGAAGATCTACATCTACGAAGCTTGGCAATACAATAATCAAGGTCATTTACGTTAATCAAAGTCATTTACGTTTAGAAACATGTTCTTTTTAGAAAAATACCGGGAAGAGTGTCCGCTGAATTCGGACGTTGTATTGGGATTAGACGACACTGGACGGTCGTTATACCGGAAGTAAAATAACATAGTGCATATGAAAACACAGTTGGGGATTTTATCACCGGTCGTTATAAGGGAATGGTCGTTATAACGAGCGTCGACTGTATATATAACACCACTTCATGTCCCGTATCTTGAATAACAATTAGTATAAACATCGAACGCTTTTGCTAAATTTTTTATGCTCTGACAATAAACACATGTTTGGATGCCATTCCATTACATAGCCCAAGAGGACCGACTCAGATGAACGGTTGTAAAGTCTTTTGATGACCCTCCTCAAGCAACCTCACCATATTTGCAAAAGGCAAATTACATATTTAATTAGAGGTTTAAAAAGAGCATGGTCACACAATTACTGCGCTTACTGACATAACAACTACAGAGACAAAAATGCACTGCAAAACAGTTGATGAATACAATACAAGACACAAAACAAAATACAAACACGAGAAGAAGCGGCACTTTGCGTACAATTTCATTTTATTGCTATCTGCGAGCGCCGCCGCAAAGAAGATGAGTAGAAGAGAAAAAAAAGCAGAAATCGAAATGAAATCATAAATAAGAAGTGCAAACTTTCACGCACATATGAACTGTCTCCGCGAGGAGAATCTGGCAATTGCATACATAACCATCCTATGTGCTACGTAGTTGATTTCTATTATCTAAAGTAAGTGTTTTACTGGAAAGTAAGGTTTGGTTTATTGGCGCAAGAGCCATTGGTTGACTATACTGCGCCAGACAAATGTCATATTCACGTCAATGTAAAATTCTGATTTTCAATTTTATGAATTTCAATTTTACTGAATTTTTTCTTTAAAAGAATGATAATTTTATTAATCAACTCTCAACTCCTTTTAAATTTTCGTTATTTTCTAAAACCTGACGAGTTTGATGTCAGATTTACCAAGTAACCAAAGAAAAGTCTAAGCTGTTTTCCAGCGTAAGATTTCCTGTTGCCAAAAGTCAATATACTCTTAGCAGTACTCTTACATAACATGCACTCTAAGCATATACTCTTACCTTGGCAACTAAAAATTGCTTAGCATCTTCTAGGAGGGATGAGAACTTAGTAGAGGCAGCCATGTAATTACAGCTGATACAATAAAGGTTTTGGCTTGAAACGTTTATAGATTTTCGAGATACAGTCATTAACGTTACAAACAACCTGTTGCCAGCGATGTGGTAGTTGTAGAGTACCTGAACCCATATGTTGATTGTAGCAGATAGAGTAGTCTATTGTTTTGAGAATCTTTTGTGCAATTCAACAGCGAATGCCACGATTTGGTTCCCTCATTTTTGGAATTAAATCGTTTTTGCATTACAGTTAAGTGGTGCGGCATTCCTCACGCTACATTTGTCTCATACACCAGATGTTCCTTCAGAATGTGCAGAACACTGGTATAGTACGTCGTAACTGCACATCTTTAAACCACTAATTAACACACGACGTTTTCCTACGCATCATAATGCCTGCACTTAGATTTGGGTGGACGAGCCCTTTTGTTGGAAAGTAGACTGTTCCTGTCCTCGCGTTCTGTGGCTTGGTTGCTCGAGATCGTTCGAGGGATTTGCTGCCGTTCGAAATCCGACCAGTCTCACCGTTCCCACGACGCGTACACAATCTACAACAATCCATAGGATCTATACTGAGGTCTCCGTTCGTCGACTCGCTGGCCCTTGATATCAGTTAAGTGGTGAGACATTCATCATGGTACATTTTTTCTCATACCCAAGTGTTCCCTCAGAATGTGCAGTACACTGGTATAGTACGTCGTAACTGCACATCTTTAAACCACTGACTAACGCACGACGTTTTCCTACGCATCATAATGCCTGCACTCAGATTTGGATGGACGAGCCCTTTTATTGGGAGGTAGATTAAGCCCTGTCCTCGCGTACTGTGGCTTGGTTGCTCGAGGTCGTTCGAGGGATTTGCTGCAGTTCAGAATCCGACCAGTCGCACCGTTCCCACGACGCGTACACAATCTACAACAGTCCATAGGATCTGTGTTGAGGTCTCTGTCCGTCGACTCTCTGGCCTTTGATATCCGAGCATTCATTTACCGACATTTTATCGGAACGATCCAGCCATCCCAAAAACCATCGAGCAACAACGATTCTTCGCGGTCCCACGATGGGGGTAAGAAGTACTTCAGACAACGAATCAAAAACCACTGACCGTGGGAAAAGAGCTTAAAGATAGGAATTAACATGTGATAGAAAGTAAACACTCTGATTCCGTTTTGTGTCATCCACACAACTTCCGCTATTAAATTTCCAATCCTTGTATGTTTATAAAATCCTTCACTCAATCTGATTTATAAAGGAAAAGGATTGTTCAGCTGGCTGCATTAAGTATTTCGTAATGCAAAGCATAAAAAGTTACTTTTTCCAAACTACTCCATGCTATGCTATGGTATATATAGTAGAAATAAATTTCACATTACGCTATAAAATGCATTTTATGTAAAACGGAAGGTCACAGAAAAGGAAAAGGTATTACTCCTTGAACTTCCGATTTTTGTACTTTTCAAACAGCCTTCAACACATTTCCTCAAACTTTACCGGTTTCCTTTTCAATCCCCCCTCCCACCCTATTCCTCATTCACTTTTTTAGCACAATTTCGGATAACACAGTGTGGTGTATCCGGCCCAGCCCCAAATCAGTAGGAAGTAGAGAGAAATCCGGGATTAGTAATCTTTTTTTAAACGTTTCTACGTTTTTTTATCTGTGAACTTCGAAGTGCTTTCTAACTAGCAATTGAAGAAAAAGGAACTTGGTTTTGTCGGTATAACAAAATGGAAATTTTAAAGAACTTTAAGCTCCAAAAGAATTTTAACTCGTCGAATATTTTGGTTTCTAAAATGGAATAATGAATGTGAATATACAGTTTAGTCAACAGCAGTTTATTTACTATTTATTTATTTGGTATGGGGGAGGGGAGATTTCGATACAACAATTCCGTCTAAAACTGGACGTGGTGCTTTCTGCTTACGTTGCTAAAAAAAATTTAAAAGTTTAATTGATTGTTAATAAGATTGAATGCCTATTAAATACAATATTATTGCTTTTTATGCCAACCACAACAGTGATAATTTGGTTTCACGAAGAGCATGAACTCGAGGTTCAAGATCTCCGAAACCTAACTAATGCTACCGTTCAATCTTTACCCTACTGATGTGGGCACCAAGAAATGTGGATGAGTGGCTCAGGTTTCATATGAAGGCACTCGCCCACCTAGGGTTATATGAATGGGGGGCGCAGTCCCCCTCCAGTGATAGTACGTACCTCCTACGGGAGGGGTAAGGCTGTGTTGGCCATTAGGACCCAACCTCAGTACTCGTTTCTATTGCAACGACTGTCATTCAGATTTCCCGTATGCCTAGGCAGGTCGGAGTGACTGTATGCTTATGGTTACCGTTCAATCTGACTTAAAAAGACTTGATTTAAACCTGCATAATGAATTTTCCTGAAAAGCGACTTCATTAGGTATAAGGGAATAATTTGTTAGTTATATCCATTTAGATACTTTACTCATTCATGCTCTTTCGCTATTTTCGTTCGATCTTCCACTCAGTCACACATACCTTTACAAAAAGTAAAAACAAAAAGAAATTTAAGGACAAAAAGTATTAGAGAACACCTGGCATTGTTGACTGGTTTATTCCAACCTGCAGAAAAATGAGAAATGCGAATGATTTTTAGCACGATTGTCCCAAAATGAAAAATATTTAAACTCCCGATGAAAATGATTACTCACTACTTCTCACATAAATAATAAAATAAAAGTACGGTGTTCTACGATTATAGCGAAATCAAAAACATTCATGAAGAGTTTTTCTAAAAAGCTTCTCATCTATATGAATATACTGTTCATTCAAGTTGTATCTGTCCTGTTACTCAAGAATATTGCTTGTCTTAGTAATTATATATACGATTAAACATTGAAATCGAAAATATTTTGTAGTTAGAAAGCTTCCCTCATGTACATACTAACACAATGTTATTTAGGGTAAAGGATTTGTGCTATGTGCAAAGATATGTAGTGGTAAGTACAGAACTAACATCTTCAAGCTAGTAACGCATCAGAATGCACTCCAATTGTAGGCTCAATTATTTTTTATTTTAATGCAGTGAAAAAAAGTTGCCAGTAAGTTGTTCGAAATATGCTCAAAGAGGAGAAAGGACAAGAAATTATCAATAAGGCAATCAAAGAATATCCAAATTGGGACAGACCTTCTTAAACTTTATTTACAACCTCTTTTCAGCGAGAAAGGGAAAAAAAATGCGACGCAAAATCTGATATATAAACAATGTATTAACTAACAATGAATGCAAAATCATTCATTTAAGAAACAGTTTGACAGTAAATTTTTCATAAAATATTTCAATTAAAAACGATTTTCATAATTATTTTTATCTCCGAATTTTGAAGAAGTCCTTGATATTTGTCTATTCGACCCATTTGGGTATAACCAACCATACAGTTAAAGAAAACTTTGATTTATTAAGCATATAAAAAGAATCTCAATTTAATTGAGTTTTTATTTTCATTATTAACGTTACAAGATACACTATGTTCCAGAAATACGTCACTAAATTTTCGATCACTTTCTTAGTCACAATGATCCCCACAGCAACAAGCTCGTACAAAATGCTTGGATATCGTTATAAACGGATCTTGCCTTCTCATTTTACTATGTAAACAAACTGCACAGTCTCAGACGAGGGTATTACACGCCATCCAGGTCACACCTGCCTCCTCAGCAAAGAAGGGGGCGACGTAAGAAAAACACGTCGTACGCGCGCCGTGTGTTCGTAGTAGACAGCTGTTCGATTTCGTGCACAACAAAGTACTTCCGCCAAACGACCGGAAGTCTCCAGCATATGCTTCGGAGCAGTGGAATCGTGACGTCACGATTTTCTTCACCAGCACCCCCCTAGTAATCCCTCATCTGCGGAAAATGCAGTGGACTTCTGTAGTTCAGTGGGTTTCTCACGTGAAAGGTTCTTAACACCTGTTGGCTCTCGTCTCTTTCCTACCCTTTTGCATCCGTGTTTTGGTAAATGTTCTATGGGAAGAGTAAAAGAGGGGCGGAAAGAAGGTTGTTTTCGCAAAAATAGGGAAAAATTGCGTTTCGTTTGTTATCGTACAAGTGAATATCGACAAAAAGTGTGTGAAGTTTTTATACTTCTTTAAATCAATTACAATGCTTCGAAAGATTTCTTTCAGAAGTTCAAATAAAAGTGAACCGAAAGTTAGTGAAATGGGAAAAACATCGGGGAACTGGTTAGAAAATATCTACTGTGAATGCTTCTCTTCTTTCGAGTTTCTCTCTACCTGTTTCTTGTTCCCCTTAAAAAAATGCGAAGTCATAGTGCTCATAAAGTTTTGAATGTAAATGTCTCCAATAAATCATACATAAAATATCAAGCTACAAGTTTAATAGCTATAATAAATTAAAACGATTATCAAACACAGAGAAGTGAAATTTTTATTTAAACATATAATAACTTAATAGAAAAATTAAAGCATGTGACGTATGATAGAAAATACTTCAAATATATTTAGATTATTGCATTTATAATGTATGTATGTCTGGGTAGAAGGATGTGTCTACGTGGGCTTCAAAAAGATTGTATCTTTTTCAAAAAACAATGAACTTTTATTAATAGAAAAACTGTTGGCAGATATTTCTTCAATAAATCTTTAAGTTTGATATAATGCATGTCTTCGCATACAATACAACTCGACCCCAAACGGGATAGAGTAGAAAAATATTGGGATGTATATTTGTCTTTCTCATCTTTCAACATTTGTAATAAAAATCGTCTATACAAGTCATGTTGATTTAAACGATTTCATTGAAATTTGATAGATAAATATTTTTGACTGAATTTCCTTTTAATTATTATTTAACAGTTCATTGCTTCATTTTCGCATATATTCCCATACTCTGGGGTCGAGATAAAATTTATCTGATGCCACTGGGTCACGAAATTTTTTTCCTATCCGCAAAGGGACCACGAATGGGAGAAGTTTACGAAGTTCTGATAAAATTTTTAGGAAGAGCTAAAAAAAAAATTAAAAAAAAAAAAAAACTCATTTGGTTCTAATGTCTGCAGTACATAAAAAGTACACTTTTAGAACAGAAACTGATGGTATAACATTTTCTACTTGTCTTTCATATCTCATTTTTAAGATAAAAAATGTATTATATGTGACTTCAGCATATGATTTTTTCTTTTTTAAAGCTAAAATATTTTTTGTTTTCAACCAAAGTGTTGAGCATTCATTCTTATAAGTATCTGGTATAAAATTTCAGATTTCTTAATTCGTATATTTTCATTCCAAGTCGAAGATAGCTCTAAAACTCAATGAACATAAATTAAATCAACATTTCTCCTTTATTTCTTTTTAAATTCTTTTGAGTATATACGTTCCTCGAAACTTCATTCAAAAATTTCAATTATTCACCCATTGGTACTTCATGGAACCTCATAAGGAAATTCTATAGGTTTCCACAAATTTTGATTCAACACCTAAGCCCACCCACAAAAGCATTCACCATCCAAAAGTCACATGGACAATCCCAAACCTCATGAATGATTCAAAATATAACTGTATCCGCAAATGTGGTCACTAATTCACGGTCATTGATTAAACCGCATCAATGAGCAACGATTACATCAAACACAAGTGAATTCCTCATTTGGGCTCTAACTTAAAGTTGTGGGAATTCTGACCACGGCAATTCCGGTGGAACTGATTCACGTGGTTTTTGGGTTATGGGCATCAATCCTCGTTTGCAACTTCGAGACAGAGAAGCGAAGTAACCTTTCTCCACCCCTTCCAGCCCCGGTATCTTCTGTTTCAGGCACAGGAACGGAAGTTTCCTCTCTGGCTGATAAGGCTCATTAAAAGTCGAGTTTATCAATGGGACCCCTCGCTTCATTCACAATATTTAGCCTTGAGATTGTTTTATATTTCCGTTTCGTATTCATGTCCGTTACACTGGGTGAAGTGACTCCTTTTTCCTGGTTCCTGCAGTTCTATTTCCGAGAGAGCGTTCACTCTTCATCATCCGGCTCATTCACGTCTTGGCACTTCGCAGTGCCGCCGTCTTTGAATGGAAACAGAAATGATGAAGTGAAACGTAGCAGAGAGTCGATAATCCGGAAAAGGTGGGTTCTCACCCGTCCGGATTGCGATATTGTTGAGATTTTCGAATTCCCGAGCACAGGAGTGCTAACCGAATTTTCTGTTGAAAAATGAAATCTTTCGAGAAAGATAAAGAATATTTTCTTATGACAAAATTATCTTTGATTCATCTGCAAAGTTTTTTTTGATAAGTTTGCTTCATCTGCAAAGTTACCTTTTGGTATCTTTGCTTCATCTGCAAAGTTACCTTTTGATATCTTTGCTTCATCTGCAAAATTATCTTTTGATATTTTTGCTTCAATTGCAAAGTTTCTTTTGATATGTTTGCTTCAACTACAAAGTAACCTTTTGATGTATATGCTTCATCTGCAAAATTATCTTTTGATATCTTTGCTTCAATTGCAAAGTTTCTTTTGATATGTTTGCTTCAACTACAAAGTAACCTTTTGATGTATATGCTTCATCTGCAAAATTATCTTTTGATATCTTTGCTTCAATTGCAAAGTTTCTTTTGATATATTTGCTTCAACTACAAAGTAACCTTTTGATGTATAATGCTTCATCTGCAAAATTATCTTTTGATATCTTTGCTTCAATTGCAAAGTTTCTTTTGATATGTTTGAGTGCTTCAACTGAGCAGTGGCGTAGTGACCGGGGGGCAAGGGGATATAGATGCCCTGGCGCCAGCTTTAGAGGCGCCTTGGAGTCAAAACATTACTCCGCTTATGCCATTTTTAAAGCAAAATATGATAAAGGGAAGCAAAAATAATGCTATACCCACTGGCGCTGTTACACTTGTTAATCGACGGATGACGACCGGGATGAAAATTATATATATATATATAATCTAAATCCAAATAAAACCAGTATACAAACATACAGAAATAAACAAGAATTAAATCCTATATCAAATAGTCATTATTTGAACAATATATCACTTTTAAATAAAATCTAATAAATTGAAATTACTAATGATACCATAAACAAAAATCAAGTTTAAACATTATATGTCAACAAGTGAAAGAACACTGTTGTTATTAATAATAATGAAATAGGCAATCCAAGTAAATGGAGTTTTCAACAATGAAAATAGCAGCTTGGCTGTGGACAAGCTTTAGCCAGGTTAAATTAATTTTGTTGTACAAACCATCCCTGTTACTATTGTTGTTGAAAAAACAGACAGGGTAATTTACCCTAAAATGAAAGAATTTAGAAAGAAAAGTCTTATACTAACCCTAACTATAAAGCATGACTATATATAAACGACTAAAAATCAGGATAAAATATGTAAATATCATTATATTGCACCAAGATATTGCACTAAAGACAGTAAATATATAATTCAATAAAGTACCCATACTTTACATTAAACATAAAATAATCTGTGTCTCCTCTTAAACTTACCAGAATTCATCTCTTTCAATATAGCCCGCCATGCATATTGACATCACATGTTGCCACAACCACAAATCTTACCATATAAAAGTGGGTAGGGAATGGTTTATTTTCCTCTGATAAAAAAATCAATAAAATTTAAGCAATCTAATAAAATGTACACGTAGAATAATAAAGATGCAAGGCTAATCCTTTTTAACCCAGTCATATTTTGAGGGTGATTTTATTTTCTTAATTATATCATTTTTCTTCTTTCACATAATTATAAAATTCGGCGCAAATCATTTTAAAATTATAATGACAAGTCAAAATTTCTTCAGTTGTCTTCACTGACAAGTGTTTCTTTCTTCCGACCGTTTAGTTGACATTAGGCAAAATATTCTCTCCACATTTGCATTGTGGTCCGGAATGGCAAACACGTATTCGCATAGCTTTCTTAGACATTATTTCTGATCAATATTCTTTGTATCTGCTAAAAACTTCTGCCATCTCCCATACTCAATTTCATAGTTGCTTTGCAGTTTTAGTTGGTATTATTTCTCTCTAAATAATCTTTTAGATATACAACTGGTTGAATAGAAACTCAGTGTTGGCAATAACGACTCTCTGTCCCAAATTGGGACAGAGTCTTGATACCCAAATTTGGATATTAGACAAAATCCAACAAATAAATAAATTCAGATACAATGAAATAATTCATAATAAAAAATTTTCGAAACACAGCAGGAAAAGATAAAAAAGGATAAATAATAAATATATTTCAGTTTTTAATATTTTTTAATAATTAACTATAATTAAAAAATATTTTTAATAACTAATTATTAAAAAAATATTAAATTGAAAACAAAGGGACGGGGATAAATCTTGATATCGCTTCTTTTATACTGATAGAGAAATTCTAGAAAGATTTTAAATGATCTCTGCGGTTTTGATGTTAAACATTTATAGGAATAGTTCCCAACAATTTATTTATGCATGAAGCCAGTTCTTCAAATAAAGTGGTTTGATTGTGCATATGAGGAACAACAAGTTCAGTTCAACAGCTCGAGAATCCTATGTTGTTGTATCAGAAAGAATAAATCGTAAACAGCAAGAGTAACAATAACGTAAGTTATTAGTGACTGTTCCGAGTGAAAACTGTAAACACGGAAAACGGAAATTTCGTAAATGCACTTCTGTGAAATTCAAAAGAAAATTTTCTTTTTTGCGGTTTTAAAATTAAGCGTTTGCATTTGAAGCCTTTTATTTGTATGAAGCCAGCTCTTTAAATAAAAGCTTAAATGAAAGTACATTTATTTGGTCTTAAATCTTTGAAGTGACCGACAGTTTGAAGGTTTCAAAAACATCATAAAATTTGCAATGACTTTTTTTTTTTTTGACGTAGACTTACGTCTCTCCATAGTGGCCTAATGGTGTGTCAGGAAAGGAAAAATTATGACGCTTTTCGTGGTATTTTTAAACGCTTATAGCTCCGCAACCAAATAACATTGAGAGTTGGTTTTAGTTTCATTTAAGAGAGAAAGGTAGACGTTGAAGATTGCAAAAAGAATTTGGAATTGCAGTTTAGTCACAGTCGAGCTGCAAAGTTGGTTAAAATATCTAAAAATTTTGATGACGTCAGAGTGACCGATGCGCGCGCACGCAGACTAAGGCAATTTATATTTAATTTTATATTTAATATACTTATAAGATAAATAATTATGCTGGATAGGATTTTATTTTTAAAAAGACATTTTTAATGTGAAATTTTTAAAAGCTATGATTGGCATCATAAGATGAAATTTATAGCAATGGCCTATGGTAGCACAAATTTAAAATCGGTCTCAGCGAAAATTTTTTTAGTCGTCATATTTTTAGAGCTTATATTAAAATATATTGTTTGTTTAAACTTTTAAAGTAAAGAAAAAAATGAAACATCGCGGACATTGTGACATTATGGATGCCTAGCTCGCTCGTTCAGTCCCGCCCCCCCCCCCTTTTGAAAAGCTTATTGACCTAAATCGAGCAAATTAACACAAATATTTAATTTCAACAAACTAACAAATAACTAAATTTTTTTAGGGGGTGAGGGTGGATTGAATGTGTTTACTGATTAAAGTAGGATCTCTCTAATCCGACACATATGGGACCCGAGACCTATCGGATTATAGAGAGTGTACGTACTATAGAGGGTCAATAGAAAAATATAAACTGAATTGTACTGAAAGGGGGAATGTTTCATGTTTTAACAGGAA